>JARHVA010003577.1:1200000-1207500 GCA_037957365.1 Torreya grandis
ATGCTTAGGGTTTAAGAGTGTTTATGATTTTTGTGTCATGTAGGGTTTGGATTCTGCTATAATTTAGGGTCCAAGACCATTTGATATTTGAGGAGGTTTGGTAGACTAGCCATGTTGGTTAACGGAGGAAGTTTAATGTTGTTTAATTGCATTGGAAGGGAGTGGATGCCTCTCAGTTCTTTGGTCCTTTTTTAAGAGAATTTATAATTTCCATCTAGGGGAAGTTTGTTTGGAAAGATATGGTTATGATTAATATATGTGATCCTTAGAAGGATTTTGATACTTTTTTGAAATCTAAAATCCCCTTTGGAAAGAGATTAGGGGAGTCTAGTTTTTAACGCTTTGATTGTAGTTTTGATATGCATTCAGTTGTAATGCTCTGGTTTTAGGGGTGTTTTATTCATATTTTCAAGATTTAGGTAAAAAAATCAAGTATATTTTGATAGTGGAAATAGAGAATTCCATATTGAATAAAATTTAGTCTTGGTGGATAGCACAAATTTTGTGTTCATGTTATCACCATGGGCTTTGGTTTGGGGGTCATACTTTAAGTCTACCACCAAAAGGGTTCCTTATGGATTCTTTGGATTTATTTCTAGTTTAGGACCTCATTTTAGGGGATCAAATTCATTATATACTCTCTTTGAGCCTAATTATAGAATATCATTTATCAGTGGCTTGTTTTTTATTCACTTTTGGTTGGATCTCATGTTGATATATTCTTCTAGCTCTTGTTTTTGTTTCTCATGGATTTTGGGAGTTGTCTCATCTAGTTTCATTGTGTTCAAATATTTGGTGGGGCTTTGGTGGATATGATTTGTCTTCCCTATTTTAATTCATGTAGTTTTGAAGGATATTTATTGAGATAACTACATGTTTTTTTCATGGCTTTGTAGATCTATTATTATTGCTCTTGATTCAAGATGGCTAAATTTCATGGGGAACACATTTAATTTAGTTTTGAGGGATTCTATTAATTTTTTTTTAGTCAAATATTATAAGTATTTATTTTGATTCATCTATCCCATGTTTGGTTTAGTGATTCATTCAAAAACCTCATGATTCTTTGTTGTGTTTTAGTTGTTTGTTTATTATGTTTCAGCCATTGTTTCATTGTGTGGGATTTTATGCCTTACTATAAGTGTTATAGGTTTATGGGTCCTTATCAAAATCACTTGAGGTTGTTTTTCTTTGAATATTTTTATATTCCTTAGTTTTTTTCATGTTTTACACTAGTAGAGGTGTTCTTTGAGATCCTTCATTATAATTGCTCTTGATTCAAGATGGCTAAATTTTATGGGGAACACATTTCATTTAGTTTTGAGGGATTCTATTAAATTTTTTTTGAGTAAAATATTATAAGGATTTATTTTGATTCATCTATCCCATGTATGGTTTATTGATTCATTCAAAACCCTCATGATTCTTTGTTGTGTTTTAGTTGTTTGCTTATTATGTTTCAGCCATTGTTTCATTGTGTGGGATTTTATGCCTTACTAAAAGTGTTATAGGTTTATGGGTCCTTATCAAAATCACTTGAGGTTGTTTTTCTTTGAATATTTTTAGATTCCTTAGTTTTTTTCATGTTTTACACTAGTAGAGGTGTTCTTTGAGATCCTTCATTATAATATATTTTCTTATTCATTGTATTAGGTTGTGGAACCTATCATCACCCTCATGTATGGTTCATATCTCATCTCAAAAATGTTTACCAATAATAATAAAAAGACAAGAATTGACTAGACTATGATGAGAGATAAATAACACAAATGAAGCATAGATGAAGTCACACTAGTATACACTATGAATGTATGTCAATATCAAAACAAAGTAAAGTAACATACCCATGTAGCATTGTATAAAATATGAGTAATAACAAGACACATGTAAACAATTGATATAACTCAACCTAATTAAATATATTTAAAGATACAACATGTGATAATGTGACCCATGGAATAATATTTCCTGAGCATTGGCATGGCCTCTAGCTATAGGAATGCCTTGCATCTATGTATCCATGTATAATTTGTATATCCTACATGCCATTTGTGTATACAATGAAATGCATGTTCCTATGAAAATAAATTGTATTATATAAAATATTTATTAAATAAAATAATTCAAAACAAGTAGTCATATCATGTTTAGGTCCTTGCTTTTGTATTTTGAATATTTTATATTTTATATTTTTTAAATATATATTTTATATTTTTTAAATATATATTTTATATTCTTTTGAATTATATTTATAAATTTAAAAGGTTACAAATAATTATCCCATCAATGGAATAAGCATGTGTGGTCGTTGTATCATATGGTATAATAGTCACTTTTTATGAGATAAGTGTGCTATGTGTAGGTGTAGCAAAATCTAAATTTGAAAACTGATCACAAGTTGTATTATATCCTTCATCATCACTTACAAGGTATTATGTATGACGAGTGACTCTAGGGAGCCTATCAATTTATAGAATATATTATAGAGTGGGGGAATATATAATTGTCTTTGTTCACTATGGAACCCATTTAAATGTATATGGTGACATATCAATACCTACTATAGTAGATAATGTATTTTTTGAGTCTTGTATGGCTCCTTATAGTGGGTGTTGAATACTTGACTAACTAGGAGATTCAAGTACTCCTTTAGATTGGGTGTATAAAATAATCATGAATAGGTGTATCTAATAAATCTGTAAAATTATCATGTATAGGTGTAATAATTGAATCAATTTATTGACCATTTATATGTGTAATAACCAACTAGGGTGGTGATGTGGGTGGAGGAGGAGATGCCTAAAATTGAACAGGAAACTCAAATTAAATTTATAGAAATGTAATCACCTTATTAAAATGTATATTATTTATATATTAGTGAACTAAACATATTATTATGTATCCAAAGGAATCCCAATAATGTGTCAAAGACCCGTGTACTTGATAAAACTAGGAATAAAGTAGCCACTATTTCAGATCTCACCTAAAGAGGTAGAACAATGGTCTAGATAGTGTCTTGTAGCTATCTATCAAATCCATTGAATGCTATTTTTATATCCAAGATATAATTTTGTGTGTATCTAATAGTGTTTAAAATTGTGTGTGTGTGTGTGTGTGTGTGTGTGTGTGTGTGTGTGTGTGTGTGTGTGTGTGTGTGTGTGTGTGTGTGTGTGTGTGTGTGTGTGTGTGTGTGTGTGTGTGTGTGTGTGTGTGTGTGTGTGTGTGTGTGTGTGTGTGTGTGTGTGTGCATACACACATGCACACACACATGCGTGCATGATTAGACCATTTCAAACCATGATACTATGTATAGGATGAAAATTAATATAAGTTTTCATATAGAGTGAATTGAGATATAAATCATATTCAACAATCTCACTATCATAAAATGTAATCATATATTACTTTGGTGATGTGCACGTAAGTATACAAATAATATTTTCCAATGGGTTACCATATGTCACAAGAGGAGGACACACATTGGATGTATAATGTACCTATAAAGTATCCTTATTTCATGTTTCCTCATGCTTTGGAAATAGATCAAATAAAATTATCAACTTTAAATTTTCATTTGGTTGTGGTCTAGAATCTTGTAGAAGTTTTAAGCTCAACAATTTTATCATCAATGTGATATTATATATTGTGCCTTATATTATAGAATATATTTTTAGAATGTACCCTAGATTGATGATAATCATAATATACATTACTATCATAACTATTAGATAAATTCTTACTCATATCAACCATTTGTGATGGAGGGAAAAATCTGAGGTTGCACTCTAGTAAATTTTGTAATAGTATGTCAAGAGGTTGAGGTAATCATGAAAACAATATCATTTATAGAGATGATAAGAGAATTTTAATTATAGGTTGTGATATTGAATTATTAGCTATTTTTCCTCATTCTTGGTATCTTTTGATTTAAGTTTGTATCTTGGCTTGCTTTGAAATATTATTTTTGGATTATTTTTAACATTAGGTGCATACATGAATTTTTTTCAAAGTTTAAAACTTAAATTATTAATCTCTAATTATATGTTAAAACTCATTAAAATAATTAATTTTATTGAATATTAGAGACTTATGAAGTGGCACAAGTAAAAAAATTTTAAATGTGTCTTGTAACTCATTGTCTACCATAGGATTGGTTATCTTACAAAGCATAGTCTTATACTGAAGTACATAGTCATTGATTAGATCATTAGACAC
Organism: Torreya grandis; assembly: GCA_037957365.1. Classification (NCBI taxonomy): domain Eukaryota; kingdom Viridiplantae; phylum Streptophyta; class Pinopsida; order Cupressales; family Taxaceae; genus Torreya; species Torreya grandis. The sequence goes on from JARHVA010003577.1 coordinate 1,204,216, forward strand.
TCTTTTTTGGTTTATAATTTTTTTCATACGATCATTTATCATCAATTTCATTATAGAAGTGTGCTATAAAATGATTTTCCAAAGGCATTAATTATCTAACTAAATGGATGGGGAGGTCATAAAACCATCATAAAGCATAGCATTTAATATTATGTGGAAATAATTTGGTCAATAATTTTTAATTGGGTACATTATCCAAGCATGCTACATGGAATCATAAAAATTGTTTCTATATATCCCATTTACCATTACACAGTTGAACCTTGGGATATAAAAAAGATGTTGGTAAAGGATATGATAAAATCTCAAAGGCAAAAGGGTTATGAAGCAAAGTATATGACTATATTAAATGAATAGGTCTATAATCACCTTTATGTAACTAAAACACCTTAACTATATATCTAAAACATGTTTCTTAAGCAAACATGCAGTAGGTAAGGTTGATGATGTGATATATTTAGTCATTATAGGATGGACATAGACTATTTATGTAGAAATAGGCATGGTAATATAAGAAAAATCTTGTGTTCGACCCACCTTGGGTGGGCATCACATATGTAATTGGAGTCATAGACATATGACTAATATCAATATTATTGGTTTGAAAACCTATGATTGAATTTTTAAATCCAAAAGGATGATTGATAATAATTAAGAACACTTTTTTGGGGACTTAAATGTGACAAACTTATCTTTGTGTATAACCTTAGATGCTAGGATTAAATTTTAGGTCCTATCCAATTCTTGAGGATGTTGGTGAATTTAGTTTATAAAATTAGAAAATGCTTTAACTTGGATAGGATATTCCCCATTGAGGTCACTATGATATATTATATCTTGGTATTCATGATTATCTTGACTAATATGTTATAAATTAGGAATATCAAAACAATAATCTATTTTTACACATTCATTGATAACTACAACATCAAAAGAATAATAATAAGAATTAAAATTGATTTCATTTAATTTAAACATTATAGAAGAATTCAAATAAATATAATCATGTTCAATATTTGCATCACTTAATCTAGCACTTCACCTCAGAGGGAAAAGGGAACTATCCATCTTGTATGGAAGAAGATGAGATCATACAAGTATGTAAACGGATAGATCCAATGATGAAAATAATTTATTTTATTTTTATGGGCAAATTAAAAAAAGAACTAAAAATTTAATATTTTTTTTGAAACCCTAAAAAGAAAGAAGAAACCCTAGGGCAACCCAGAGTTTATAAATGTTCAATCAATATATTGGCTCACCAATATATTTTACCATATTTTGGATTAATGATAACCCTTAATAATATATAATATATGTGTATTTTATATTTTATAAAATATAAAAATAAAAATAAATATGAATTTAAATGGTTGAAGTCAATTTAATAATTTTAATTACTAAATATAGAAATTAAAATACAAGGATAAGATACTTAGAGGTTCAATGTGTTATGCATGAATAAGATTGATTGTAAGTGGTAGGAAACGTATAATACTAGATCATGAGCCCCTTATATCAATATCTATAGTTTTGGGTGTGTTATGACACTATCATCTAATTTTGATCACTATTGTATGAAGTTATGTTTCAAGTTTGATAGTTCTATCTTTGTATATTTTCTCTCTTTTGATATAAGCATGTGTGACTACTTGTATTTTAACTCTATGTGTGATCCTGAGGCTTGATGATGTGAGAAAATACTATAAATATATATACTTCACTTAAAAGCCTAGGTGCAATTGAAATAATAGATTTAGTTCTGCAAAAGGGTAGAAAGGTGGGTTGAACTAACCCCAACCACTCCTTGTTGAATGGTTAAGCACTATTTTCATATCCAATACTTTAAAGAAAGAAGTAAAACCAAATCTAACTTTATCGATAAGTTGAATTCATGAAATATTAATCTATAAATATATACAACCTATAATCTAGCTCCTGATACTTGAAAAATTAACACTTTGTCTTGGGCTTGAGGTGCTTTAGAGTTGGTTGTGACCTAGTCCTTGTGAGTAATTAGTAAATTTAGAATAATAGGGTAGTGCATTTGAATTTTAAAGTGTTTTAATAGAAACTATAATTTTTTGTTATTTAGGTAATAGGATTTCACCTATTTTGTATTTATATGAGACTCTTTGGGTAGTTTTTCATGCCATTGACACACTAGACAAATGGGTTAACCCATAGTAGTGATTTGATTTTAATATTTCACCATTAATTAGAATATGATGAAAAAATTAAGCTAAAAATATATTATCAAATAATATGTTCTGAGTTTGACATTATTTTACAGGAGACAAGAATATTGATATAATGATTTGGAGATGTCTAAGTAAGATACATAACTAGTTTGACATAGAATGTGGGAATTAATATAGGTAATTGATAGTAACTTTGAAGGGTTAGAATTTTAAAATGCAAGTGGATGTGAGAGAATGTAAAATGAGATTCATGTATGTATGAAAAATTCATATAGAGTGAATATAGGTCAAAAATAACATTTCCAAGTATCAATTAAAAAAATAGTGTCTACAAAAACTAGCTTTGGGGTGTAGGAATGTATTGCATCTACATGTCAAGGTCATAAATTATTTGTATATCCTTCATCTCACTCAAGTACACCAAGAAATGAATTCGAATATAAAAATTAGATATATAATGTATTGTATATGATAAAGCTTAAAAAAATCATGTAAAAAGGAATACATGATATACGTAGATCCTAGTTTTTTTTTCATAATTTTTTACAATCTTATGTAATGACAACCAATTATTCCATCAATGAATTTTATGACATCCCATGTTATAATTAATGGCATTTTAATATGGAAAGAATTTATTGAGTATGGTTGAGCCATACTTTCCCTCATGTCATGCAAGAAGGAGCATGGGTCTTGTAATAAGTTTATAGAATATTTTTTTGAGAGCCAAAGGTATGGGAAGGGGTAAGTGTCACATTCCCATTGGCCAAAGATTGAGGGATTTTTATATAATTAAATTTTAATCCACACTTGTGCTCAATGTTTTGGCTATTTTAAAAATGGATTTGGAACTTAACATGGAAAAACTAGGAGGAGACCTTAGGAGATGGAGGCTAATTGGTATCCGAGTCTTAGAATAAAGGTATGTGATAAGAAATGGATAAATTAATGTAGGAGGTATTTTTACACCTCTACATTTAAATTTTTTAGTCTTATAACAATCCATTTTTACCTCCTTTAAATTTCAAGAACTTCTTAAGGATCGGCAAGGCCTTTTGGCTTGTAATCCTTCTCTTGATTTGTT
>JARHVA010003577.1:1212500-1282500 GCA_037957365.1 Torreya grandis
AAATATAGTCTCTAGGATATATTTAATTTGGTTTATTAGGATCAAATCTATTGGACATAGATCTTAGAGTGTCATGTGGACTCAGGGTCAAGATGGGCCTTTCTAGGTTTAATGACCACACCTTTTGAGTAAATTTAACCTTTCCACTCAAGTAGAGTATTCTATAGGTTCTATAAATGTTTGTGTAATTTTAAGTGATGTATTTATGAATGAATTTGGATATATTATTAGATATACCATCCCATTCCCCTTAGTTTCTAACTCTTACCTTGTGACTAGTTATAGGTAGATTTGGGCTTAGTTCTTCCTTAAGTTGAAATAATTATATTCATGGATTTTAGAGGGTTAAATAGACCATATAGACATTATTAATTTTCACAAAAGACCAATATTATTACTTTTTATGCATGGGTTTCCTCTTTTTAAATCACCTGGTGTGATGGACCTATGATTCCATAGAGAAGACCCTTCTAGGGAACCTCACATGGATCACATTTTTTCAATTATCATTGTGGTGTTTGATTCTTGTCTACTTTGTGGTATTTATTTTTTCCTTGTTGGTAATAATTTGATGGAGTGAATTTCCATTGTATTTTTACATTAATGATTATTAGATAGGAATATGATAACCTTTTATGAAATCATTAAGTAATGACTAAGTTAGATATGTGAAAATTACATCTTACAACATGTTTCAATAATACCCAATGATATGGGTCTATTTTGGATGTTGATATCCAATTTTTTTGTTCATCAACCATTTGAGGTTATGAATCCCTTTCTTGGAAAATTTTATATTGATAAAAACCTTATGTTGAACAAATGATGTTTTAGAGGAGACATTGTGGCTATGGATCCTTGTGAGTAACATGTTTTTCCTTATTACTCAAAAGGTTAGACCATGCATTTATACTTGTGGATAATATTTATATTATCAATGTGTTCAAGATAAAATGAAATCTTGAGTGTAGAGATTCTCATCCTTGTATCCTAGTAAAGGATAGGTATGTCATGGTGGTGACACCATTATGAGTGGGTTTCCTCTAAATTGAGATGGAATTGATGACATGGAAGTTTTTATAAGAGATATAAGTAGCCTTAACCCCTTATTGGGTATTATTCTTACTAACATAAATGTGATCATGATATAATAATACTATACATTTTATAACTCATATGTTTATTACCTTAAACATGCAATTTATTTGGATTATCACATCTAATATATTGTGTTCATTGACATTTTTAAAGGTGACGCTTTATATTTCATGTTGACCATTGATTTCATTAGATGGTATGAATTATATAAATACATTTATAATATAATACCATGTGGTTCCTACTTGGATGTATGTGTTTATTCTTCATGCTTATAGTGCCTCATTTTAAGAACCATACCACGCCCTTCAATAGATTGTGAGGTTTGGAAAATCATTGTATATGGATTGATGAGGAATGCATGTGTTTCACATCAATTATTCTTGGATTTTTTTTCATGATAGGATGTGTTATAGAGTATTTTTATTTTTTATATTACCTAGGAGTGTCACTTTCACCTTGACTCCTTATGTGATGTCTTTTACCCTTGTTCATGAGGTTGTTAGTGAAGATTGATGTATGAGTTTCCTAAAATGTTGAAAGGTTGTGATTATATGTTAGACATAGTAATTTTGGAGGGAAATAATTCTATTTCACTAGATAAAATATGACACATGAATCTTATAATGTTGGAGACATTTTATTTTGAAGACCTTTTTGAGAGAAGGCTAGTTAATGTGAGCATTTATCATTGTGGAGCACCTACTCCATTCATATGTTATAACTAGATTTATTTGACTAAGGTTTGTGAGTGTTCATGTGTATCATGTTGGGTAGGTTAATACCCAATGTAGTTCATGATTTTAATGAATAATACATCCTTAAATCTTATCAGCCACTTTAAATTGAGCATCCTTGGAGATGGTTATACCATTTTTCTTATATGGAAATCATAAAAACTACTTGTGTTATGTGTATTAGGTGTTGTGTGATCACAAGATGTTATTTTTTGAGGAAATTTTTGAGACAAGGATTGTTAATGTGAGTATTTATCCTTGTGGAGCACCTACTCCATTCATAGGTTATAATTAGATTTATTTGATTGAGGTTTGTGAGTGTTTATATGTATCATGTTGAATAGGTTAATACCCAATATAGTTAATGAGTTTCATGAATAATAGATCCTTTAATATTCTTAATCACTATAAATTGAGCATCCTTGGATATGGTTATACCATTTTAATATAGTTAAATGATAAGAACATCTTATTTTATGCATATTAGATGTTGTGTGAGCACAAGATGTTTTTCACCTAAGAAAATGTACACCTATTTGGTGGAAATAATTTTCATTAAAAAAGTTTATTTCAAAATAGGTGATCCTAATGGACCCCTTGGATATTTATACCACCCTTGAGTGGTTGGAATCATCATCATAGTGGAGGATTATAGTATGGGAAATTAGTGGTATTTACCGTGTTAGGCTTGTTTATTTTTGGATTGACTACATTCATCCCTTTAACATAAGGGAATATGTTTTTTGGAGATATAAAATAGTATACTTCAAGGAGATTTTATAGTGTCTCATTATCAAGTGACAAAAACCTATGAGTTCTAGTGAATTTACATTTTATATGATGATAAATCAAGTTTTTTTCTAGATATTATCTATGTAACTTTGTACTAATTCATCTACATTCCTTTACATTGGTAATATAGAGTTTTCTACTTCATGTTCACTAGAGAGGATGTGTATTTGGAGTGTCATGATGCCTCCATGTGTTTTAACATTATCTATTTTATGGGGAAGAATTTTTTAAACTTGGCACTTACATGTTGGTACGTGTGTGGTAGTCTTGACAACATGGAATTGTTATGCATACTTCATACCATAAAAGGGTATTAAAGAGTTACATTTCTAGTTTGTTGATATTTTATCTCCTTACTCCCACTTTGTGGCCTTTCAAATCTACATTATTTAGTAATATTTTATTTAAAATTATGAATATCAAACTTAATATGGCATACTTTTATAATATTTTAATTACTTATTGGGACTTATAAATTTATATAGAATAATATTATTTATGTTTTTCCTTGTTATTAGATTTAAGGATATTTATCCATATATTATTTAGATATTTTATTGAATTTTGAATCCCCTATATTTCCTATTTGTCTTTAGTTTCAATCATATTTGACTGTTTATCCATTTTTCAGATTCATTATTCTTTTGGATTCAATTGGGTTACTTCCTTTTTTAATTTTTCTCCTTTTTAGATTAAGCTCGGTTACTTAGTTAATTTAATTTCACTCCTTATTGGAATGGTAAATTTTAATTTATTAAGTGTGTTTTTTTTATGAGCCATTTTTAGTACTTTTTACCTCATGTGAGTATGAGACCGGTAGATGAGAAGTATATTTTAGTCTTATCTTATGGGTGTTTATGATGAATTTTGAATTAATGTTGAAACTATTCCTAGTTCATGTAAATAAAATATAATAAATTAGGGTGCTATAAATATAATTTTAAATAGTAAACTGAAGGTAAACTATTAAAATATACAAATCAAAATAGAAATAAATTAGCCTATACTATACAAAAATGAGATAAACTTCACTTTTGGAGTCATCAGGTGACTACACATGAAAATAAAATTTAGCAATAGATATAATTAAGAAAACCCAAAAGTATTCCAGAAGTAGAGTTTGAGTGACCTCAAGAACACAAATGCCCAATAGAGGACATGAGCAATGTTGGATGTTGTCCTTGTTGGTTGATCTTGTATACTTGAATAAACATATAAATTTCAAAACAAACAAGTGTGACAATGGCAATCAGGTATTTTTGTGTTGATTTGATGTCCAAAAGTTATGTGGATACTATATATGCTTTCCTCAATTTGGCAACCCTAGCTTTGTGCCACGAGGAGATAAACAAATGTGAAGGATTAAAAAGGGGTTAATAGTTAGAGTTTTTACAGAACTCAACACCCCACTATGTTGAGAATTTAATACATACCAATAATCTAAAGAGGGATCAAACCTTCATGTAGTTTTCCTAGCTAATTACTTTATGTAATAATGCTTTTTTGACTATGTGAATGCACATATACTAGGATTGAATACTTGATCATTATAGGTTAAGGCTCATAAATTAAATTCTAACTTGGATCATGACTTCTTGAAGTGAGTAAAAATTGATTTGGGAAAAAGATAACTTTTGTTCAATGCACACTTGTGTAGATAACTAGTTTTAATAGACTTGATAATCTTTGCCAAGATTATTTAAATGAATCAATTGAATGCTCTTTTATAGTGGTTCAAGAGGCAAAAATAACCATTGGAGAGTTTTGTAATAAAAATGCCAACCCTAAAGATACTTTATTTTTGAAATTTTAATTATTTGGATGGAAGGATAAGATCAACATATAGGGACATTAATGCTAGGCATTCATATCTTGTTGGGTGTTCGTGTCTGCTCAAGAAAGGTATTGAGTTTATTTCTAATTCAAAGCATACATATGTATAAAAGGATTTTTAGTAGTAATATACATTTTTTAGGTGACAGTAGATCACCTTGTAGTGAAATAAGTTCCCCTCTTATGATTAGGATAGGTCAAATCATTAAAATAAGTTTCAATTAATTAACATTTCAATTAATGGTAAAAAGGGATAAAATAATCATGACCAAGTATTTTTGACCAAATTTAGGTTACTGAATTTGACCCTCTCACCCCCCATTATCTAGAAACTAAATTTTACTATATTAAAATAAATCCATATCTTAGTTTTTAAAACATAAATTATATTTGAATTTCATAATTTAATTATGGAAGGCACTGTAATGTATATAAAACCCAATAAAACACATGAAGTGGTTATTTTATTCCTTTGAAAACTATAATTTTAAAACTTGAAATTGGACATTTGAAACTTTTCTTGAATTTTGATAATTATAATTTGAAAAAATATTTGATAAGTTTATAATTTATTATATCTGAGTAATTTTAAAATTTAAATTAGATTTATGGAATGAATTCACTTATATGTGGGACATCAATTTTATTTTTTGATTTTTATCAGTGATGATGCTTTCTTGAAGCATTGGAGAATTTATGCCTCCCATGAATCACTTGGTGAAGATGGTTTCTTATCCAAATAATTAGAGAAAATTGGGGGTGATCAAGCCCCAAATTGAATTTTATATTTTAAAGTGAAAATAATGCTCATATAATAATGTTGAAACTTGATTATTTTAATCCATCTTTGTAACCTCAAGATGTAAATGTGTTGAGTATGATGCCGATTTGAGAATTTTAGTATTGATGATATAATTAATTTATTTAGTGATGAATGTGTTTAGTAATTTTATTTAATTTATTTATTTACTATATTATTTATTTATTTAAAATTTGACACTTTTTGGTGATTTCTTAAAAAATAGATGGAACTATCAGTTAAGTTCAATTCACTATTTGAGTACTCAAATGAGTTTACAAGTTTAGGGAGACTTTTATAAAATTTTAACTAAATTTATAAATATTTTAATCAATCTCATATCATATAGGGATTTTTAGATGACACTTTTATCTAATTATATCTTGTGATAGTCAACTGATAGTGGCTTTTTATGTAATGATAAAAACTATATCATAGTATTAATGGTACTCTTTGTTGTCTCTTGAGTCTTTTTTTTTAAAATTTAAATTGTATTTGAGTATTATTTTATAATTTTAATTATATATCACTTATTTTTCAATTAAATTTATTTATTTATTTTTTATTTAAATAACTTATCATAAAATTTTCTTATATTTGGTTATTTTTATCCTCTATTAATAATAAATAAATGTACATAAGTTTGGTACAATAATTCATTTTAGAAATTAGTGTTTCATATTTTTATCTCTATTTTTAACTATATGTATTCATAAATGAATACCAACAAGCATATGTTATTGTTTTTGATGTTATTCAGTACAATTTTTTGGTCAACCATTTCACTTACAACACAACTAGTTCAACAATTGGTGATTCTAGGATAGATTTGTCGATACATAAATTAAATTAAAAATAAAATAAAAGGTTATTTTAAATCCATTAATACATTAAAAAACCTTAAATTTTTATTAAATAAATTTTCAATAAGGGTTTAGTAGTGTTTTAGGTCATTATCAAAAGAAACAATAGATCTAGTGAATTGTGTTTTCATGAATATTCTTGTTTTATAATGTGAAAAATTTAAGTATTGGAGAGATTATTTGAAGGTAATTATTATATGGAAATGTTTTTTGGAGAATTTTTTCCATGGGTACACACAACCTCAATATCAGTGTGCCTTGACTCAATATTATAAAATAACAAAAAAGGTTGAAGACAAGGTGGATGCAAAAGCTTTCTCATATCTTTAGAGAACCATAGACCCATGCATTTATCTAAGAATTTTAGGATGAAATAATTCCCATGAGGCATTGAATACGTTATATACTTAATATCATGTCTCTATCAAGGTAAGAGAACAAAAAATCCAAACCACTAAAATTAATTTTGTGAATTTGATAATATTATATTTTGAAGGAATAGGAGATTATTGCATAAGGGTAAATGATTTAGTGCATATAATGAGGATTTATAGAGAAATTATCCAAAATATTTTTACAGTAATAAATATTTTTAGATATTTAATTCAAATATGGTTGCATATTATGATAATTCTTTAAGAGTGTAAGGACATGAATACTATAAGTGCTGATAATATAGTAGGTTCTCTCTTGTCCGATGAGGATAAGATGACACTATATGCTGGAGATATAAAAGATAATCTAGAATAGATACTTTAAACCAAAGCAAGGGTTTCAAATACCAAAGGTAAAAATAAAAATTAAAATTAAGGGATTTTTGAAAAATCAAATTTAAAAGGGAGAGATAAAGCCAAATTTATAGGTAAAATTAAGAGATACCTTGTCATTATTGTAAAAAATCTATGACACTTTATAAAATATTGCAGGATACTATCTACTAAGAATCAAGCTAATAAATAAGATGAAGAGAAGGCATTATCATCTAAAAAAGTGAGGATAAATAGAACTAAAACTATTGTATTACATGTATTGTCAGAATAGAGGATGCAAATAATTTTTTATCTCTTGATTCAAGTTTCTTAAATCGCATGACAAGTCATAAATATGATTTCAACAAGTTAGGTGATTCCTTCAAAATCCAACTATGATTGAGAGATGGAAAGTAAATCTAAGTTGAAAGAGAGGGAAACATGAAAATCACCAAAACTCAAGTTACAATTAAAATTAAGTATGTTTATTATTCTCAAAATATGGATCCTAATATTATTTATCATAATGTCACATGATATAGTGATGAAATCAAATCATACATGTTTTATAATCTTACTAGTAAATATACAATTGTTTCTAAGTATTGTAATTTAGAAAAAAATAATTATATGTTGATTCTAATAATGTATATAAAAAGTCATAAATGAAGGGGGAAACCTCTTGAAGTTGATTTAAGGGCCTAAAAAGTCCTTGTTGACCCCATAAATTAGTTGTCCTAGAATACTAATGTGTGGTCACATGCATCAAGTGAAGGAAGAGTAATGCCAATAAATGATGAGAAGGTATAATAATTCAAACTAATACCACACACACATACACTCCCTAGATATAGAACACATATATGGATAGTCATAATCTATTTAAAACCATGTCAACATGTGATAAATGACAAAATAAAAGGATCAAGGCAAGTCAAAATGTGTTGACCTAGGAACTAAATTAATAATTATGGGGGAAGATGATAGAGTAAAGTCTAAAAATAGATCTGTATGAAGAGTTATGAATAAAATGATAGATGGAAGTGGTAGACAACATCAAACAACACAATGCATTTAAACCATCAGTTGGTAGATTATTGAGATGACTACATGATTATAGTAGTTGTCTAGAGAGGCTCTTATGAGCCTATAGAAAGTAATTAAAAAGTGATAAAAGAGGAGTGAAAGGGAGGAGAGACACTAAATATTTGGGTAACAACAATATTATGGGGGAAGTGTTTTAGAGAATCCTAATTGTGACCAATTATATTAGACTACTAAATTGTATAATAAGGAGTTTCATTAATTAGATTATAATTTAAATTATGATTAAGTTTGAGAATAATTATATTATATGTGTCAAACTATCCTTGTATAATATGAATGATCTATGTAATATCAATAGGCTATTCAATAAATCCATATGGTTATTTGTAAGAAACTTTGCTAAGCAAGGAATATACTTCACGTAGTATTCATACTTGGATGTGTCTTATTTTATATTATCATAAATGAAATCATAAGGGTATTCCTAAGCTAATACTCAATATAACTAGAAGTAATTTTAAATGTGTATAAAAAACTTGAGACAATAACCAACCCACTCAAAATTAATGCAACTAACCCCAACCTACCTCAGGTTTAATCTCCCTCCACACCTTATTTGAATGTGTAAGTTTCCACCCTTGTGTGATATGCTGACTTTTGTTAAATGGTGTAGACACTAGAAACTTACACTATCATCCATTCACCTAATCTCCATTACCATCTATCTCCCTTTTTACCCTCTAAAAATCAAGGAATTTTGAGCTTACTTAACATGATGTGATCAAGTCACTTCTTTTAACAAACAAAATAATGATAATAATGAAAAGCACAAAAGGAGCTTATGTTCATAAGCCAACCCATCTTGATATTATGGTCTTTGTCAATTGGAGTGTTTTTGCCTCCTAATTTCATGACCACTTGTTGAAAAGGTGTGTGTCTTCCCATTTTTGAGTCATTGAAACCTCCAACTATCAAATTTGCACCCTTTCATTAGAAAATGGGTCCCCTTTTAGCAAAATAAGTGGGACATAAAATGGGTCAACCAATTTGTATACCACCCAACCAAAAATTTTCAAACAACCCCATTACAACAACCACCCACCCATCAAAGAGCACCTTATTCTCCACCAACTAAAACCACTAACCACACGTCACCTTTGTAAATTTGGCCTACCTTTTAGAAAATTTTATAGCTAAATTACCTTTGTTTGGTAATTTTATCCTACTCACTCACGCTTTTTTATACCACCCTACCTTGGTTATTTTGACTTCATCAACTACCTTGCCATGTTTGATGAACTTGCACTACTTTTGCACACTGACCATTTAGGTGCCTCAAAGAATGACCCTTTATGATCCTAACACCTAAAACAATTTTTTTCTTCTCAATATCACATCCTAATTTTGTGTACCTAAGATCACATCAACCTTTACTATGAGACTTGAGTTTATAGATGTAACCCATATCAGCTATGCCTAACAGTGTATCTTGGTTACCCTATTACTTGTCCTTCTAGTACCAACCTTGTTTTGAAAACTAAATTAACTATGGTATCCTAGTATATGCATGATCTATGATATTGAAATTAGTTGAATTTTATACACCCATTAATGTATAAATTCCCAACCAACCAACCAACCTTGTCACATATTGCCCATTTTGTCACCCACTTATCAAACTTGGCAACCCCAACTAACTCCATTTCACCTTGTCAATTCCTAGTTTGAGGGGGGGGAAACTCTTCCCATAATTGGGGAATCCAACCTTCCACCAATATTTCATTTTTATTTTTTATTTTTTTAATACAAACTACACAAAAAAAAGGGAAATATGTAAACAATAGAAAACCACACACTTTGATTCTAGTTGTTAAAAAATACCCCTGGGATCTCTTGGGTTAGATCAAAACCCATTTAGATAATTTAATTAATTAAATAAATTAGTTAATTATATTTTACACCTCACATACCCAAACCCATGGCTAACCTATCGACACCTAGCCTAAAGACCATTTCTACCCTAGAATTTAATGCCCTAACCTCTTATACTTCTTCTTCATACATCCACATACCCCCTTCAATAAACTTAGACATTTTTATAATGTCTTAACTACACAACATAAGTGAAAATGGCTAATTTTATCCATTTTTGACCTTTTTTCCCTAACCATCATTGGTCACCCCTCGAACGATGCCAGTTGATTAGGATAGATGATGGTTACATAACACTATCCCAAGACCTATGCTTAGAAGGTTGAAGGATAGAGGATGGAAACTTGATCACTTAGAGAAAATAACCAACAAACCTTGGCAAGCCAAGGAAAACCAAAAATAAATATAAACTAAGGACTACTCCAACATCTTAACATTTAGGATTTAAGTACTCTCACTTTGCCCACATAGCTCTAGGCTCCCAACCAACTTATCATTCCACTCCAGGATTTCTTCAAGGCATCAAGCACTACCTTGTTCAAAAATTGCACCCATTTATAGTTATTTAGTTTTAGTGGTTTAGAAATTGCACCCATTTTTATTATCTTCCCACACAACGTTGTTTATTTTGGAGTTCTAAAACTCTAGACATTGCCTCTTCCATCAGACACTTATTTACCACTCTTAGCCATTTGAGTTATAAAACCCTGACCTTGACATCTTTTAGGGGATCTCTTGATTTCATGACCACTAATCAACCTAAAATAACCCATAAAACCCTTCTCCAACCTTACCCAAGTCCATTTTACCTAGAACCAATGCCCTATCAAAATTTATAATGATTGACAATGGTTATCTTCAACCGGTAGTGGTCACCTATCAATCAACAATGGTTAACCCTAAACAAAAATGGTCATTCACTGACTGGTAACAGTTACTATATAACTTATTTTACCCAAGAAAACAAGCTGAAAACACCTTTTCACTTAAACCAAAATACATATTTCTCAATGTTTGTCACTACACAAACTTGACATCAATAACTTGAGCCATAAATTAATAATTTAACATTTCTTCTTAATGTTATTTTGTTAAAACAAGTATTTATTTTTAAATGTATTATCTCATTTATGATTAGATACTTTCATTATTTTATGCAACCTTTCTTATAAGCACTTTGCTTAACATTTACTTGTTTAAAAGGTGGATTGATAGCCTCTAAAAAAGTTCTATGTGTCTTGGATCTAGCTTTTGCTAGGAAATCCACCCACTTATCTTATCAACCAATCCCATCTTTATTTTCTCTCTTATTTATAGGTCATCTTCCCAAGCCAAAGAGGAGTATCTATAACCATCTATATCATAAAGCAAAAACCACATCTAGGTTCTTCTTACCTCACCCTTTTCTTTAAGTTTCCCTCTCTTCTAAAAGAAAATAAAATTGAAAAAATAGTGAAACAAATGCTTTAGAATATAGACATAATGATGTGCTCAAGACTTACATGTTATAGTTATGACCAACATTGTTGTTCCATTGTTAGGAAAAATCACATTTTTTTTTATAGTGGTAAGCATATCAGATCAAAGGAGTGCATAAGGGCTGGATAAGTCTCTTGTGTATAAAATTATGCTAAAATTTGGAAGGGATGACGAGTGCAAGCTATGGAAGGGAGAAAAGGATATCAAAATAGAAGGAAAAATCAATCATGAAATTAGAAGGAAGAGATATGGTGAGAATTGACAAGGGATAATGGATTAAATAGATCCTTGAGAAATGAGGGAGTTAGACTTATTAAATACCATGAGGACCCAAAGTAAATAATAAATTCATGAGGAAGACTCGTTTACTAATGAATTACACTCTAATGATGAGGAAACAAGTGCCGTAGAGAAATAACATGAATTAAAAGTTTAGGCTGAGAAATCCTAGGATGGGGATCAATATGAAGAAGTTATTGAGGAAATGCTAGGACCTCCTCAACTTAACACACATGCTCATAGGCATCACTCAAAATATAAGGAAATGTATTAGGACACTACAAAAGTAGGAGACACATTAGGGTTTTTCACACAAGTCTAGAAAGAGACTTTGATAGAGAAATCAGTCCCATATCCACCAATAAACCTAATGGATATGTAGATGGTATATTATATTGACACCATATAGTTTGGTATGCCATATGTGAGAGGGACCACACACCTCAAGAAGAATATATTTACTTTGAATGGATTGATAAACACCAATAGACAAATTACAACCCAACAGACACTCCAAAAGGTTGGGGGAGCCATTTCACAATTGATTATAATAATTGGTATGGGCATACTCCTAGATGGAAGAATCCAAGGTATTGAAATACTGTTGGGAAGTATAATAACATTTAAATCTCTTTTAAACTCATGAATTTATCCCATATATACTATGGAATTACCCCAAGATTATCTAAGTATTAAGGAGTCGAGAGTGTAGTAGAACACATGCACAAGTATGAACTAATTTGGAAATTGAAGGGGTTACCTCCCTTGAAAGAAAAATAGCTCATATTTTGAATAGACCACTGGACCATGTGTATACATAATATGCCAACTTTAATCGTAATCATTCCATCATGGATTATGGATTCTTGAAGGAAATATTCTTAAAATAATTTAACATTTAGGAATTTGAGTCAAGTGAGAGTGTTTGTGCATATGATTCTAGGTTTAAGACCCTAGTGTCTAATATCTCATATGTGCTTCACCTTGTGAAACATTTCTAATTTGTTTTTGGGGGATTGACTATCCCAATATAATGTGCCATCTCTATGCAAACATTTTATGAAACTTGAGAGGGACTAGAGGATACATTAATATTTGAGGTTACTATAATAGAGGAATCAAGAGTCAACTTGGTGGTGGAGGAAAATTTTGAAAAGATGAAAAAAATATTGTAAAAAAATTTAACCACCCAGGTCCATAACACACAACCTAGTTTATGGTGCATAGATTATAAGGTAGGAGGGCACAATTAAAACAACTACCCTAAGTATAGTGTGTGTTCATTCTTACCATCCTATGAAGTATACCATGAGGACCATGATACTTGGTAATACCTCATGAAACAGTTCATAAATAAGACTAAGTTGTATTTATATTATAGAATATATGAAACCTACACCCATAATACATACCATTTTCTAGTGATTTATGAATTTCATGAGGCACAAGAGTGAGCTATACAATAGGCTACTATAGGACCATCAAGATATGGACCAAACAAATTGGGTATGGATAACCTAGGAAGTAACATGGAAATATAGGTTATGTTAGTGTATTTAAAGGGGGTTAATTTCAATAGTGCTCTTGTCACAAGTATGGCTCATTAGACTACTTCTAGTGTGATTTCCCCTAACATCCTACTTTTGCATATTTTTGGGTGCCCATAAGGTTGAGGACTACCTAGAAATTTATGCAAGGATAACACATAAGGGTACACCTAAGAAAGTATTTGGGATGATCCTATGAGTACAAAAGTTAAGAGAACATAGGAAAAAGATGAATAAACTATTGAATCCAAGGTGAAATCACTAGTGAGTAGTAACATGATTTCTTAAAAAGCAATGACCTCCATCAAGAGGTTAGGCTAAAGAATGAGATTGAGGAAGTAAAATTCAAAGTAGTGTGCCCAAAACCTACCCTTATAACTCCATATGGTTGATCACAATATACATAAGTACTAAGAAGGTTTTTTCATGTGATCAAGGACCTGTAAGAAGAGCTTCAAGCTACCCATAAACTAGAGAGGAAAGCTTAGCTAAAACTCTAGGCACATACGGAACATGTTATCAAGATGGCCAATATGCTAGTTCTCATCCATAATAAAATGGAAATTAATATGATAAATAACCTATAGGAAGACTCTAATAACACATAGATGGTTGAAGTCTTGGTTCCATACCTAACATATAAGTGTGAGATGGAAATTACCTAGGGCATAAGATTTAATCAAAAAATTCATACAAATTCTAAGAAAAAATGATGTTTAGCCTATGAAATCCTAATGGACACTAATGCCCAAGAAAATGTGATTGTGGGTTATGTGTGGAAAAAATGTTAAATCTTGTATTTTAGTCATCACCTATTGTATTGACCATAGCCAGCAAGACCAAAGTGAAACCCATAAGGGTTATATAAAATGATAACATTGAGATTATGGATGTTAAGTTAAAAACTTAATTTGAGGTGATTTATCTTGTTGAGGAAGAAACCTACCTTATATTATTGGGGAGGCCATGGCACTATACCAATAATGCGTATTTGCATTTTAAACATGATTATGAGTTTCAAAGAATCAAGATAAAGTTGCATTATCCTATATTAAATATGAAAAAATATCCCTTACATAATCTTACACAAAATGACTATGGATGATAATATTGGATGATTTTAGAGAGGCTAAACTTGACCTAATAGAGTTTTTTTAATAATAATGGAGCAATATAATTGTCCAAGAAACCATTTTTTCATGCTCGAAACAAGAACATTGAACTCAATAATAATTTTTTTAAAGACTTGGTAAATGATAATTTTTTTCATTTATTATGTGATAATTTAATATCATTTTTTTATATTATCACCAATGGATTGCATAAGCACATTCATAGAAGACTTAAGAAGATGGTAGGCATCTTTCCTCTTTGCATCAAAGGAGGGAATGTTGAGTATGATGCCAATTTGGTCATTTCATTATTAGTTTTGTAATTATTTTATTTGTTTATTTTTATGTTTAGTAATGTATTTAATTAATTTATGTCTTAAATTAGTTGTTTGGTCAGATTTTCACATTTTCCTAAAAAATAGTTGGAACTACTAATTAAGTCCAATTCACTATCTGAGTACTTAAATGAGTTTACAAGTTTTAGGGTGACACTTATTAGTTATGTTAAATAAATTTAATATTATTTTAATAAATATATTATAATACAGGGATTTTTAGGTGCCACTTTTATCTAATTATAGCTTGTGGTAGTCAACAGATAGTGGCTTCTTAAATGATGACCAAAAACTATCAGTTAGTGTTAGTGGTACTCTTAGTTGTCTGTTTAGTATATTTTTAGTTTATTTAAATCATATTAGAGTATTATTTTATAGATATAATTATATTTTACTTATTTTTAAAATAAATTTATTTATTTTATTTTTAATTTATAATTTTCTTGAAATAACTTGTCGTGCAAGTTTCTTGTAATTGACTAGTTTTAGCCTTTATTATTAATAAATAATTGTGTATAAGTGTGGTAGAATGATTTATTTTAGAAATTCATATTGTATATTTTTATCTCTAATTTTTTAGGTATTCAAAAAGGAATACAACTAAGTACATTTTTTTTGTTTTGAAGTTATTCATTACAATTTTTAGTTAATAATATCACTTACAACACAATTAGTTTAACAACTAATAATTTTAGGATAGATTGGTCAATACATGGCTTAAATTTAAGATTAATTCAAAACTAATTTTTACTCGTCCATACATTAAAAACCTAAAAAATATGTTGTAATTCTAGCATATTCATGCACATAATGTTAGAGTGTTTAGTGACTCAAAGTCATGCACTTTGTAACTGAACTAAATCAACCATTGTAGATGGATTGTAGATTCAATTATGAAATCTTAATATGTATTGGTATATATTAGTATTTGAAATCATGATCACAATATAATTGAGTAAACCCATTGTCCTACCATGTCCATAACTAAGAAATATGGTACACAATTGTATCATGCCCCTATTGTAATTATAAAATTTGAAACTATATGTGAATGTTCATTAAAACTTTGAAGTTGTGTGAAATTTCTCCTTGAAAATTGAAATAGGAGTGCATATGAAATTGAATACACCCCCATAATATGTGCCAATAACTTAATTTTCAACTTGAAAATTTAAAACTATGATTACCAACATGAGAAACCTAATTAAATCCCCCCTTTTGAGGTAAATTAATTTGCTCCTAAAAAGTCACTCATCTCAATAAAAGTTAACTTTAAACATATGTATTAAGGTGTTATAATTAAAATTTTAAGTATATGGAAAAGTGTTATCATAATAAATTTAAATTATATATATAACTTAAGAAGCAAGGCCTATAGAATGTATCAATAAATCTCATGGAATTATTATATTAATATGTTAAGAGTGTATTCAATATGGACCATAGCACCTATCAAGCTCATAAATCTCAAAAATCACACACACAATAGACACAAATGATATAAAATTGACATAGATGGGTCAAAGGTCAAAATCAAGGACATGTTAAAATTTACTAAATAAAAAACATATACATGAGGAATGTCACACACACATAGGGCCAAGGTCCAAAGTAAGGACATGTTCAAATGTCACAAACCACACATAGAGCCAAGGGACAAAGCAAGGAAATGTTCAAATGTTTTAAAAAACACACAATATTGCATACAGAGGCATCAATAAAATAATCTTATACAAGGTCCAAAGTCCAACACAATAGAAAAGTAAAGTTGTAATATACTATGTACAAATAAGAAACATCAATGGAACATAAAATTAGCAAATGTAGTCTAAGTTATGCATATGTAATGTGATCATATCTTAGTAAATAGCATGATTATATACACTATGTAAGATATAAATATTAGCAATATATTTTAAAATAATTAAAATATAAACAACATAAGGGTTATAGAATGACAACACTTGTGTACTGTCACTTGTGAGTAAGATGCCTGCAACTTAGCAAGGCTAATGGGTAGAGAAGATTCCAAAAACTTAATATGTGAAAATACTTGTATGTCTTCTAAAAAAATTCAAAGATATAAAAAACATATTAAGATATATAAAAATATGTTATCTACTAATTAAGATATAAACATCATATTGCAAAGATGTAAACTAGATTGCTAACCGTGTCCATGTCTTGATTTTGTCTATTTTTATAATATTCTTATGTTTTGTATTTTTTATAATATATGTATTTTTGACATTTTTATAATATGAAAAATTATAAAGAATAGATAATTAAATGAAATAAATTTGTCTAAAATTGAATAAAGGAGACTAATTTGGAAAGTTTACAAGTGTCAATGAAAGAGATGTACTAGAAAATATTTGAATTGGTCAACTATAATAAACTTGCCTTTTTAAATGTGAATTAGAATTGTTATAAATCTATAGGAGACTAAAAAAATGTATGAAAGTAAATGACTTTAAATTCTCATTTATTGAAATGTAAATTTTTCAAAATATGCTACATATATGAACAATAGAGCTTGAAATCCAAGATATTTTGCATGGAAAACTAAAAATTTCATATTGATATTGCATAAATAATTTGTAAATTGAAATAATTATAGCTATATGTTTTGTAAATGTAGGTTCAAAGAATAAAGATGAAAATGACAAGATTGACCAATAGGAAAATAATGGTCAATATTTCTATAATATTCTAGTTTATTTTTTCATGTGTGAAAATGATGAAATTGTAGGAAAAAAAACTATGCATGAAGATAGATTAATGCCATTGTTAGTGAGATTGAATATTTTTTTGATATTGTCCAGATCTAGAAATTAAAATAGAAGGTTCATCATGCCAATAATTAAATGAAATCCAAGGTCATATAAGAGTGTATCAAATGATTTAAAATGTAATAAAATAGAAGAGAAAGATGTAAAAGCTAAAAACTATGTATAGTCATATTTTATTATTTTTGTGAATATTTTTTAGAATCTAATTATCAAGGTTGATCAAATAAAATGTATTCATCATGATCTAATATTAGGGAGTCATTTATGTAAATAACATGTTATTCTTCCCAAAGAGGATCTCATGCAAATTTTCTTCAGGGAGGAGAAGGAGAAGTGCATGCCAAAACCTTTATCCAATAAAGGCTACATGAACATAGATTTGCCAAGGAAATGGCTGGAGGTATGTTTCCAAATAATGTGATATATAAAATTGGAAGGTAAACACAACATTATTTATTCACAACACTTCCTAATTTTTAACCACTTCAAGGGGCATCTCATCACTATCCCTTTTTTTTGTTGTAATCTCTAGAGGTTTTGGTTTTAAATTTCAATAACTTTGCTATGGATTTTATCCACTAGGGCCTCATTTTTTTGCTAATTAAAAGGGGGAACTGGTCTAGTCTAAGAATATTTTTGAGGCTATCAATATAAAAAATAGAAATAAGGAGTTGGAGGTGGAGGGCACTCATTCCTCAGCTTTTAAAGAGGAGGATCAAGGTAAATAGCTGGGGGCTTCTAGCACCTAGGTTCACAATGATAAATTTGATCTTAATAGCCCTTCTTTTACCTCTAAAGGTAAAACCAACCTTAGGGTTGATAAAAACAAGGGTGCTAAAGACTCCCTCATAAAACTCCACATGAAAATCATGATCCAAAATATCTACTGTGGCAAAATTTTGGATGAATTTGAGAGGTTAAGCAATTTTCTTGGCTTTAACAATTTTGTTATGCATGATGGTAGGACCCCTGAGACCCACAACTCTAGTGAATACTCTCTCTAGAAGTACATTGGGGAGGAGAACATCTAGATTGATGAGGATATAATTAAGGATTCCCCTTGTGTGTACCTTAAAAGGAAGAAGCTAAAAAAGGTGGAGGAGCAATTTATCGATAGTTACACCAGAGGAAAATGTCATAAGAAAGTTAATACTACATCCAAGAAATTGGTCACATACTCTAAGTTAGAATAACCCTGGTTATTCCCATTTGTTTGGGTTGGTTATTTTTTGTGTGCTCTTAGCTAGTTTTTGACTGATGAATAGCTAAAGTTAGGCTGGTCATTAGGGTGTTTACCCTTATCCCATTTTTTTGTTGTTGCCTATTCCTCATTTTACTCTCTTTTGTATAGGGCCTAAATCCCTTCAACCCATTTTAACCTATCAAATTAAAAAAAAACATGTTCTTCTTCTCCATCCACTAGATGATTGTTATCACCATCATGTGGTATGTGAACCAATCATACTTATTGGTAAAATTTAATGCCTTATTGATTAGGTTATATTATGGATTTCATTTATTCTAAAAATGAAATTACCAATGTAAATTTTTGTTGATATAAATGAGGCATGACCCAAACCTTTTTAAGGATCACTTTGGGACCAAAAGTAATTGGAAATATGATGTATCCCAAGGATTCTATCCAATGTTCACCATGATGTAAGTATTTGATAGTATATCTAATTTCTTATAAGTCTCTAACATTACAAAGAATTTCCTTCTTGTGCCTAAAATAATCTCCATGCATGAATATTTTTATTATTAAATTATTTAGGTGAGGACATTTTTTCCTTGCTATAGTTTAGGTAATATTTTTTGAATTTATATAGTAATAAGAAATGTTTGATTTTATATTATGCCAAAAATACCCTCATGTTTGTACTTTTGATTTTTTTTTTGTAATGTAGTACAATGTTATGCATTATTTCTTGTGATTACATAATAATTAAAAAGTGATTTACCTTATTTATTTAGAATATGTGTTTTTGATTGATGTCTAGTAGCAGTTAATGTAATGAGTTTATTTTATAATAACACTAGCAAAATTATTGTAAGAATATCTTGATGTGGCAGAATTTAGATTGATTGTGTTATATTTACATATAATACCCCCACAGGATTTGGATTCCAACTATTTTTACTCGGTATTTTTTTGAAAATTTTCTTTCATTGTATACATTCTTAAGAAAATGTTTTATTTTTAGAAATTTTTTTTTTAATGTGGTGTTATTGGTGACTATCTCACATGCATATTTGTGCACATATAAATATAAAATTTCAAAAAAAAAATGAAGTATTATAAAATGATATTTCTTTAAGTGGAGAAATAAGACTTCCATTGAATATGAATTGTAATTCCAAATATGAGGGTTGACATGTCAAATAATATACTAAATTTTTAAATCAGATATCATAATATAAAATAGACTCATTAAAATGATGGTTTAAGCCTTGTAAATGTTCTAGTGTTAATTTAGGCACATAATGTTTATGCAAGTATGATAAGAATGTCCTCTAGTTTTCTAAAATTAGGTAAGGAACCATTGAGAAGAATATAAAACCGATCACTGGCTTCTTGTGTTAGACTTCTATGGAAAGATTTTAACAATAAACATTCATCTTTAGCCCATTGACTAAAAGAATGCACATATTATATTAAATGGCTAGAAGGTTCTCCATGACCATCAAATAAAGGAAACATACACATGATGAATTATTTTTGGTAAGGAAATTCAAATACATTTTGTATGAGAGGTTTATTTTTGACAATGTTATCTAAATAGTAGCATTATATGATAACATTTATAAATTGAGAATTAAAAACTTCCTTTGGAGCTATCATATGTTATGCATCATAAATATGAAATGACTAGTAGGAATTATTGAGGTTTGAAAAGATGCATTCATGGGTTTTAATTGACCATTTATTTGAAACATAAGATTAATAGATTGATCTTTATTATTATTATTACATTCATGATTTAAATATTTTGAAAATGTAGGAATTATGTCTTATTGTAAGTCATTTCATGAAGGAACATTCATATCATCATATTTTTGTAAAGAAACCATTATATCATTATGAATTTCATGTTTTGTTTACTAGATAAAGAAGTGTTTATCATATTTATATCAAATTATGTTGTGGGAGAGGGATGGGGTTTAAGAGGAACATTTTGACCATCTCCATGATGTGATGATCTAACTTGTCAGTTATCAAAAACATGGACTATGGTATTTGATATAAGCCATGGACAAAAAGTGTAAGAAGGATGATGACTATTATAATCTTGCAGTGTAGGCGATGTATTAAAAGGTGTCATTTATTCCTTTTTTTGTTTAGTCATTATTGATAATATATATGATTGAATATTTAAGAAATGATTTTTTTTAAAAATTTAGAATTATTTTTTTCAAGATATATAACATTGTAAACATATAACTCTTATTGTTCATATGTTATTCTTGATTTAACAAAAATTTCTATAGAGGATGTTTGGATTTTATCGTTTATAAAAAATATGATTGTTATCAAGAGCTATGAAATGGATAGAATACAATATAAAGCCTTAGAATATTCTAACCCTAATTAAAACCCAAGCTTAGATAATGTTCAAACAACATACGAGTTCACTAAATTTTTATGATTTTTTTTGAATTAATGTTGCAATTAATCCCAAATTACATAAATAGAATAGAATAAATAAGGGTGTTTAAAATATAGTTTTAAAAATTAAACTAAAGGTAAAATACTGAAATAGATAAAATAAAATATAAAAAAACAAGGTTAAACTATGTAAAAGGGAGATCAACTTAGTTTTTGAAGTCATTGGGTGACTTCATAGGAAAAAAAAATACATGAATAAATAGAATGAATAAAACCCAAAAATAGTCTAGAACTAAATCCTTGGTTCCCTCAAGAATAAGAACACATAGTAGAGGACATGAGCAATGGTTGATTTTGTTCTTATTTATCGATCTTGTGTTTTTATAGAAAATTGTAAGTTTTAGAGCAATTAGGTGTAACAATTATAGTTAGGTCTTCTTACACTAATTCAATCTTTAGAAGCTGTGAAAAGACTATATATGCTTTATTGAGTTTTATAAACCTATCTTTGTGCCACAAAGAGATAAATTGATGTAAATGAGTAAAAATGGGTTAGCAAATGGATTTATTCTAGACCTCAACACCCCACTATGCCAAGTGATGCCTACATACCAATACTCCAAATAGGGATCAAACCTTAATGTAGTTCTCTTAAGTGCTTTGTGAAATTTTTATTATTTAACTATATGAATGAATATATAAGTATCTTGAAAAATTGATAATTATTGGCTAGAGATGCATAAAACTAAATTTAAACTTGGTTCATGATCGGTTGAAGCACTTGAAAACTGATTTGGGTAAAATAGGGAACTTTTGTTTAATGTGAACTTGTGTAGATATGCTCTTTTAATAAATTTGATATGATTTTCAAATATTTTTGAAATTAATTAATTGAATGTGAGTTTGTAATGATTCAAGAGGGGAAAATACCCATTGGAGAGTTTTTTAATCTAAAGGAAAAAATTATGGATATTTTCCTTTTTGAAAAGTTGATTGTTTTCACTAAAGAACATGATTGGTAGAGAGGGATAGGAATGTTAGGAATTCCTATCCTATTGAGAGTTATTGTCCCTTTAATAACTCTATAGAAGATTCAGTTAAAACACATGTATGCATAAAGGTGTTTTCAACACTAATATTATTTTTATTGGTGATAATAGATGGAAGTATAGTGAAATAAGGTATCCTCCTATGCTTAGGATAGGTTAAATTAGTGAAATAAGTGTAAATTAAGTTCACGTGTCAATTAATGATAAAATAATCATGATCAAGTATTTATGACCAAATTTAGGTTACTAAAATGGAAAATGTTAATGATCTATTAAATAATTTCTTAAGAGAGTTGGAACACTTTGTATCATATGTTTTATTCATGAAAGTTTGTAAGGATGGTGTGATATTTATTTTTGTAATTATTTTATTGATAGCATGTGTTCCATCCTTACTATATGGAGTAATGGATGGAGGTTGGGTTGTGCTATTAGATAAAAATTGGTGTAGATTGTTCATTAAGGTTTGGGCATTAGGATGAGTGTCAAAAGTTATATTAATGGTTTTTTTATTAGGGTTGGGAATTGAGACAATGTATAAACTCCTCCTAATGGATTTTTAGACATATTTTGGCATTAGGATAAGTGTCTAATATATTCCTAATGTATTGAATGAATATGGTTTGGGCATCAAGATGAGTGTCAAAAATACTTTTATTAAGCTAGATTAGGATTTAGGCATCAGAACTATGTCTAAATTCCTCCTAATGTATTGTAAAAATAAGATATGGGATACAAGAAAATAATGTCACATGTCATCCTATTGTGCCTAAGTGAAGGGTTTGGAAAAAAATGATAAGTAGATTTTCAAAGTCATCATTAGTTTCCATTCCTTATAATGGTGACATTCTTGTCCATATGGTGATTTAAGAATATCTTAACATTTTAAATGATATCTTATAGCTAACCTTGTGGGTTCCATGTAATTAGAGAATTTTATTCATTATTCGCATAATAAGAATGGGGCAAGTAGGGAATTAAAATGATTTGGGCCCTCTAAGATAAAAAATAAAAAATAAAGAAATAAAATAAATCCTTACATTTTTACATGGACATGACATTTGGAACAATGTTATACATGATCTTATAATTAAGTGATAATTGACTAGAATGAAATAATTATTAATTATATGTTATCATATATTGGGAACCAAATATTAATAAATGAGACATAAGATTATTCCTTGGGGTGTGACTCACCTTGGGTGGAGTTGATCTATTTTAATCCATGGATAATTTTATATATAATTATTTCACTTTATGATATATTAGTTGACATATGAGATAATTGGCTTATAGAGATTATTGAGTTGAGTTAGCAGGATTCTCATAAAGTTAATATTACATCATTGAAACTATACTTGAAACATTTGAGTGACTTCTAAGAGTAAATATAATAATGGGAAGGTAATGTAAGGCCAAATTTATACATTTAATAATTAAATTATGTTTTTTAGTCTTGCATTAATATTATGTTGTTTGAGAAAGTGGATACATGGAAATTTTTAATTACTTCACATGATATATTGAGATAATATGATTCTTGTGATGCTTTTTATGTATGCATTTCATGTTTTTACATGTTGGTTGATAGTTTTTCAAGTTCAATTTCTTTGGTTATTGTAGGATAGATAAATTTTATGTGAGTAATAATGTGCAGGACTATAGGTTTCAAAATAAGGGATCTTGGACTACATTGATTATGGATTTTACTATTCACTAGATGTGTTTTGTCCCTAGTTGACACATAGACATTTATTTTTATATATGTGATCTAATTATTAATTTTAATTTTGAAAAATTTATGCCAAATAACACTTTTAATACCATATTTACCCATACCTTTGATATTAATTCAATTTTATAAAATTTATGAGGATGAAAAAGGAGACAAATTGATGTCACCATTTTCAAAGCTCAAATGGATTTTAAAATCCAATTTTGGAGGGAGACATAGAGTGATTTTTATATTTTTTGAATGGATTTGAAAATTAAAATATGAAGGGTATTATAAAAATAGGTGTGGATTATTTATATCAGCCCAAAAATACTTTTAGGATATCCCATGTGATCATTAATGGCATTAGAAGAGGGGAATAATTTATTGAGTATGGGTGAGCCATACTTTCCATCATGTCATGTAATAAGGGGCATGGGTTTTTTAAGAAGTAAAATCCATAGAATACTTTTGTGAAAGTCAAAGTCATGGTAAGGGACAAATTTCACTTTTCCATTGGCCAAGGATTGATGGATTTATATATAAGTAAACACAAATCCAATCTTGTGCCCAAATTTTCACCATTTTCAAAATGGAGTTGGAGCTTAAACATGAAAAAACTAGGTGGATACCTTGGGAGATTGAGGGTAGTTGGGAGATATGTATTATAATAATGGTGTTGATGTATGTTTATGTCAAGGACATCATATGAACAATAGAATAACATTTATTAGATTATAGTATAGGTCTTGGAAAACCTTGGGGATTAAATCAATTTTCTTAGAGAGATTATGTGGTGACCACATTTTAGTTTGTAAGTATACCTTGTTGTAGGGACAAAAGGAACATTAGTAGTGACACAATCTACCTAAATTTTGTTATATGTAAATTTATTTGTATTTTCCAATATAATCCCAAAATCTTTGAAAAACAAATGGAAATTTATAATGATCATTAATATAAGGTGATTCATGTTAAAAAATTTCAAAAGAGGAAGTAGGGTAGGGAAGAAAAGAAAGTTCCCTTGCAACAACAAAGACCAACAGATCCCCTTTGGTTTCTTCTATTAATAATTCAAATGAAACTAATAGATATGAGGTCCTTATGATTAGACCCAAAACATAATAAGTAAAATGAGGATTCTAGGGTGAATATAATGCACATATCTTAAAAGGATGCTTTAAAATGCTTCCTACAATAAACTACTTTAAACACATTTACTAGCAGAATAGGAAGAAAACATAACATACTTAACAGACTTTGTTAGCCTAGTTGAAATAAAAAACTAACAAGATGCATTAAAAAAACTAATGTTATATTTTTAACCATTAAAAAAATAAGATCATATATTATTAACAAATATTGAGAAATAAGAATGCATGAAAAGAATGAAAATAATGAGTTAATTACTATAATTTCCTTTCTCTTTGCATCAATTCAAAATATTCTATCTCTAGTTTATAATGAAGGGGGATAAGCCATATATATAGGCCATTTGAATGCCTCAATTGATCATAAATGGAAGTGAGTAGTGTGACACCTGTCAATAGACAAGGTCTCTCATGTCCTAAAGTTATAGAATATTTCCTATTCAAAAAGGGGAATATTTTACAATGAAATTTGTAGGACCTTAGGACATGATTATGATTTAGAGGGAACCCAATAGATGGATATTTTATTCCTAAGGATATGGGTTGGGATCCCATTGGTATAGCTGATGATGAAGCTCCTAATGTAGAAGAGGAAGGAGTGCTAGTGCTAGGTGACGAATAAGAATTTCCAAGAGGGGCTGATGAGGTGGTGGATCCTAGGATGGAAGATTTTTTTTTGGGATTCAAATTGCCATATCCATGATTGGGAGCATCTCTTGTAGTTCCTATTGATCAATCTCATATTGATGATAGGTTCTTTTAGCATCTTAGATGTGAGTTTGGTCATTACATCATGCTTGCTTAGAAGAGGTCCCATAACTTTTTTGATGGCCATAACCTTATCTATTATATGATTTATAGAGGATGCCAAATACACCATCTCTTATTTTAAGGTCACTCCCTTAGCCATGTCTTGAATTTGGAAGTTGACCACCAAGTTATGCATTTGAGCCCTAGAGTCATCATAGCTAATGATGAAGCCATCTTTGTTAGCCAGGTGCTTAATTTGAACATCTTTCAGTAAGGTGATGAATCTATCACCTTTCTGTGTAATGGATCTACCCAAAGAATTCATTTCATCAATCCACTAGTTTAAGTTCTTCCTCCTACCAATCACATAGGACTGAACAATGCTCAATTCCTCTAAGGGAATCAGATTTAGGTCCTCAAATTTATTTATTTTGATCAACCTTATCAAGTTGATTATCTTGATATCATAATCTTAATATGTATCTTCTAATTTAAGGAATTTATTTTATTTTTTATCCCCTTTTATCTTGTATTAAGCTAAGGTATTCAACATATCAAACATCTTTTCCACATCCAATTCTACTTTTGTTATGGTTTTATTTGGTAAGTTGGCCTTATACTACTATTCCAAGTCATTTATTCTTTGTTGCACTATTTTAAGTAATTTGATAGCCACATCCATAGTTTCTTAGAGAGTTGAGAGGGGGTCCTCTTAATATTATTGTTATTGGCCCTATCTAGACCTCTTTGTCTTTGTCATCTCAAACAAGGTTTCTTATGATTCATATAAGATTGTTTGATTAGGGTGGGTGACCTTACTATTGATCAACCTATTCATTTCCCCAAACTCCTTATCAAATTTCAATGTAATTGAGTGGGGGGGTCTATTATGACTACGTTTGGGTTCTCCATAGTGGCTAGATGCATCTGCCTAATCCATGATTTATTTAATGAGCCACTTGGGGGATATAATGAAGGAGGTAATGGTTGATCTAGAGTTAGACCTTCAAAGGCAGATGTTTGGGAGGCATCAATGGTCATGAATTGTATTAACATAGATCTATGGGATGAAGAAGCACTAATGTTAGCTGAAGAACTAGAAAAGAATAGGGGAACTTGTGGAATGAATGTAGTGGGCCTCTTCTTTGGTTGGTTTAGGTCTAGGCATAGTCTTAGGCATGATTGGGGGTAAATTGGTCATTACCAAGACCCTAGAGGTGGATGATATGGTAAATGGGGTCATGATGTGAAATGGCATGGTTATAAACCTGATCATAGGTCTACTTAGGGGTCAGTAAGGTAGGAGGTTGATATGGCCTAGAGTTGGGGGGTGATAAAATATGTTTAGGCATTGCTTATGGAGGAAAGAGGGAGGTAAGGAAATATGTTCCTGACCTAAAATACTTGGTCCTTCTTTGGTAGGAATCAAGGGAGGAAATACTATCATTGAAGTTTTTGGAGTAGAAGCTACTATTGCCTCTACTAAAGGTGTTGCCTACATTGCAATGGTACTTTTCAACTGGGAAGGGATCTAGATGGGGCCCCTAAGGTGGAAGTATGCCCAACTTGTTTCCCAATGTTAGTCTCTCCTTTCTCCAAAGTGGGAGATAATGCCTAGAGTATTATGTGTCTGAGTTGTAGATTAGTCAGTAGTTCCTCTCTATCACTATTGGAATGGATAGGAGATGCTAGAATTATTTTTTGATTATCAGAGTAATTAGATTCTTAAAAATACCTAATTAAATCTAGTCTTCTTTTCACTTGTGTGATCTCAATAATTTTTATCTTCTACTTGACTTCTGTATTAAGGTAGAAGTAGTCTCCATCTTTAGGCTCATGGTGGTATTTGATGTTGAGAGATACCTTGTATCTAAGTAGTGATTAAATGTCAAGTGTTTAGAAATAGACATGATTGAGTGCCAAGTTTCAATTTTTAAATGGTAGATACTGGTTAATTAGGGGTGGACCTATCCATTGTTATTTTTGTATAGTCCATCGACTCATATGAGTAGCTATAAGGCAATATCTTACCCAACCAGCTTGTCTAGCACTATGGTGGGAAACCTAAATGGGATTGTCTTGATTATATCAATTATTATTATGGTACAGTTAGGGTAGTACTAGTAGGCTCATAATGTGTTAAGGGTAACCTTGATATATTTTGATAATCTAGGTATAGTCCTCTTGTGGATGACCCTATATATAATTGGGTAGAATTATTCGGTAATGGCTTGCATCTCCTACCTATACCTATAAATTCTCAATCTTTTGAAGACATGGGGGATGGTCAATTTCATGTTTGGGTCAAAATTGGTAAACTAGGGTAATTTTAGAGTGTCATAAATAGAATCGACCAAGTAGGACATCATCGAGAAATGATTTCCTTGGTTACCCATAATCTTTTTGATTTGGGTAGTTAAATTTCAATAAATGATTTACCCAAGAGTGGGGGTGGTGGTGGTGGTTGAGTCATATATGATCATGGAAAAGAGTGGAAAAATGTCTCATCCACATGATTAGTGAGTAATCTCAAATTAATAAATCTTAAGTGCAAAATCTGACTTGGACCCTTCTTTATAACTTAAAACTAAGGTATATCCTAGTATTGAATGCAATTTTGACATATCCAAAGTAATAATATAGTTTAAAAACCTTAACGAAGTGATTTTGATCATGATTTAGGGACCATACCTTTGTATTAAAATTATAACACCTTACAAGAGCAATTTTTTAAAAAGTTAGATCATTAGAAAACTAATGAACTTAGATGTTAATGAAACATTTTTAAAAGGCACTTGTTAATATTTGTCATGGACCACCATGAATTTTAAACTTTTACAACCATAAAAAGGGTTTTATATTATATGGAACAAATAGAAAGGTATGTCCTAGGATAAATGACCCAAAATTTTATGGGGTCCCCATTTTAAGAAAATGGGGTATTTTGAACTCAACAAATGGTATGTGATGATCAATAGATAACTTGGGGCAGGATTTATTTTTACACCTTATTATTTTAATTTTTTATTTTAAAATAGTCCCTTGTTACCTCATTTAGGTTTTGAAAACTTATTATAGATTGGAAAGGAATTTTGTATTTTAATCCTTCTCTTGATTTTTGCATATTTTGGGCCTAATGCCATGTATATTTCTGACCTTATAAGGTTTTATTGTAAAAAAATCCCCATTTCAGCTTCTTGTATTTTTTTTCATTTTTTAATTATAGAAATGTGAAATTATATTTCCCACTTTGGATTGTGTTTTTATGGTAGGAAATGCAAGGGTGAGTAATTATCCCCAAGCCGTCCTCTTTTCATTCCTTAGAATTTTGTTGTTAAAACTTATCTAGTATGGTTTTATGTATTACTTTGAAATCTATTTTAGTATGACCCATTTGGAGTGATTTTTATTTGTTGATATTTATGTGTTTGGGAAAATGTCAGAGGTATTTCCTAGTTCATAAGATGAGGCACTTAAATAGAGGTTTTTCCTTGTATAATTTTCCTTAAATTAAAAAAAAAAAAAAAAAAAGCTTAGAAAACTTAAATGATAATATATATGACCAAAGAATGGAGTCCTTAGATCAATGATGTCTAGGATAGTTAGTTGATGATGGAAATAGGATGGGAGGTAAGCCCCTCTTTTCCTTAACCTTGTAGTTATATTTTGGGAGCTTGTGGATTATTGGATCTTATAAATGCTTCAAAAAATTTTTAATATTTGATCTTGGACTATTTTAAATCCTTTTAAATGCATTAAATATTATTTTTATCCTTTCAAATGATTGTATTATGTGAATAAATGAATGAAAGTTGAAATAACCATTTGATTCAAGTGTAAATATTTTTTAATCTATTTTGAACTCTCTCAAGATATATTTTAAATGAATTATTAAATATAAATAATTTTTTAATTTATGAAAATTAAATGCATTTATGTTTTTAAAATCTTAAAATACATATGCTCATATGTGAAATAGAATACTAGTTTGTAGTTTCCTTCGAAACTTCATAAAACACCTTGTAGAGCTTAAGGCATTAAAGAGGTTATTTATAATTTTAGGCATATAAAAATTATCTGAATCCCCTTAATATAATATATTTATTCTCTAGGCTTTGGAAAAAAAACTATGGAAATTTTTGGATTGATTTTTGGAGTCACATAACAAAAGCTATGGTTTTTTGAAGTTGAAATTACAAATTTGACCCTAGTTTATTAAGGAGAATGTAGTCTCTTTGAGTAAAATTTAGACATTTCACACAAAGCAGAATCATTTTTAATTTTTTTTATTGAAATAGTGAAACTTTTTGATTTTCATTTCATAATTAGGGGGTGCCTAATATGATTTTTAGAGAAAAATACTCCATAGGGTTAATTCTATCACAACCCCTCCATATCCTAGGGAAATGGACCCTTTTTTTAGGGTATTTTATAGTTAAGCTCAAATTATCACTTATGATCACATGGATTGTGGGTTAATTCCCTAAAGGGCTAGTATATTATTTAATCACAGTTCTATCCTAACTTTTGATGGTCTAAAAAATTGGCTTTACCTTATTAACACTTGCATTTGGATTGTAATTTAGGGGAATCATGGATTTTAATCCTTGTCACTAAGCCTTAATCCACTCCCCCACCAATTATATGTGTCAGTTAATGTTTTGACCACCAACTATCATGAAACCACCAAAACATTCCTTAAGGTTGGAATTATGATGATGATGATGATGATGATGATGGTGATGATGATGATGATGATGATGATGATGATGATGATGATGATGATGATGATGATGATGATAATGTGTCTTTTATGGTGAAGTGTCTCCAAATTTTTATCTAAATAGTTATTATTATGTTGATAAACATATTTATGTTGAGGCTAATCCACATAATATTAAGTCACATAGTTTTAAAAACATATAAACATGCAAAGATGTTGAGTGAACATGTGCCATTTGAAGCATAGAGTTGTAAGGGATAGGTTTTATTTTAAGTCTTTGAAGGCATGATGAAAAAATAAATTCTCATTAAATATTTTTTGGTACCTTTATATTATTTTATATATTAACCATGCGATAGAGCACTTGAGAAGTAAAATTAGAAAGATAAAAATATGGCAGTATGCATTTGATAGAGATTCAATTGGAATGTGGAGGATTCTCTGAATCCATGCCTCTTCATTTGATTAATGTAAATGATCACAATTTTTGTTAAATTTTATTCCTTCCCATGTTTTAGGACATCAATAAAAAAATACTATGGAAATACCATAGAAAATTGTAATCCCATTTTTTTGTCATAGGAATATAGGTAGATCTATATAATTTTGAGACTTGTAGTGGAGCCAAAAAAACCCATAGTTATAGGTATATATGCCTTCTTCATTTTTAATATAATGTAAAAATAATAAATGGGTAATATAATATAGTTTTTAGTTATTTAGCATTTTTTATTTTATGACCAATGAAATGGGTGTGAGATTAGAGTGTATGGTATTCTTTTGTTACAAAGATATATTTTCCACTCATATACCATTATTTTCCTATGGGAAATAATGGAATCAATTTAAAAAAATTATTTCACAAATGCATATATTATAATTACAAAATAGATTCAAAACTTAGATGTGTAGCTTTATATGTAATGAACTTCAATCTACATTGAATTTCAATGGGTTTTATGAAATTTTGATGTGTATAATATGGTAATTTTTTCTATTATGAAGAGATTTTTTAATTTTAGACTAGATGATAAAAAATAATTTTGGAGTAGCAGGTGTATTGAGAATCACAAAACTCAATGTTTTTGTTACTTTCATCATTCATTGTCATGAGAATAAACAACAATACACTACTTTCCTTATTATAAGATTCATAAAAAAATATTTTCAAAGACATTTTATTCTATACTTGAATAATTTAATATCAACATGTTAGTATCCTAAACTTCTTAATTTTTATAAATATTTTTTAGAACATGAGAGTTAGTCATGCAATATTTGTACTCCATAAATGCATCACATGGAAATTTTAATAGAACATGTTCTATAGGGGTTTCTAATAGTCCTTAATGAAAATTTACTTTTTAATTATTGATTTTACCTTTTTTATTCATTTAATATCAAATGTACTTACTTAATTTAGGTTGAAGGATATTTTTGAAACAACTAACTTCTTTCTAATTCTAGCCATGAAATTTGATGTGATTAGCTAAATGTTTGGACTTGATAGGGGCTGAACTATGAACTCTCCTTTAGGTAAATGTTGATTGTGGATAAACAAATCTTAAGTAATAAAACACTTACAAAAGCTTTGTCATTGAAGAAATTAGTTCTATTGTAGTTCTAGGGAGAGCTAATATTGACCAACTTATATTCATCTTTTAGTGATCTGGGTACAAATATAGGAAGATATAATTGGGACCATGAAATATAGGAAAAATAGAAATCTTAGGAGGCATATAAATCCATTAATATATATTATAAGTAGTTACTATAATTTAATATATTATAATCACATAAAAGTGGTATTTGAGTGCTAAGCATGCTACTTGAGGCTATCTATCCCAATTTATCCCTACACCTATCCTAGATCCTATTATTACACTTATATAGACTTCGTGTGGGTACATGCATCCATACTCATCTTAGATATAGTTCCAGAAACTCATTTCCCAATCTTGGACCTTTTTGCCTATTGTTCTACTAGTTGGACATTAGCACCACATTAAGGAGATTAGAGCCTCATGGCACTAGTGTCCCCTAAATGGTGCCTATGTCCTTTACCCTAAATTTTTCAAATGAATATATTTTCAAAATTGAAATCCTCCTTAGGTTAGCTTAGACATATTTTATTATCCACACAAGATAGAAAACACTATAAATAAATGACTTGTATCCCTATATCCACTAGATAGAAATTAGATGAAAAATAAATATTTAAACATAAAATAAGTTGATCAAAATCAAGGTTATTAATCCCTATTATCATTTATTTTTGCATAATATAGAGAGGATTACAAAGCAAGTTAGTTAATAATTAGTCCATAAATAATGAAACATGCATAAAGAAATAACTAACCAAACCTATCTATTCCTATGGGAATTACAAAGGATATCAAGAAACAAATGAAAGAAAACAATGCCATATTACCTTCCTAAATGGACTCACCATACCCATGTGTCTCAAAAACATGTTATCCCTTGATCAAGCATCCTTGTCTTTGTCAACAATGGTGGTAAGTTCCTTCAATGCCTCAAGAACACTCTATAAAACCTAGGCTCTTGATTCCAAATCACTAAACTAGCCTATCAATGAAACTTGTAAGCAAAATCTATGTTCAAATACAAAGCCTTGTGGAAACAATTTAAGATTATAAATTTGAAATATTAAATATTAAAATTCATGTCCATGGCCTCTCTATTTATAGATTTTTGAGATTGGTCAAGATCAACCATGACCATCCATCTTAATATTGAGATGTGTGGCCATGCATAATCCTAATATTTTGAATTAAATCCATAATTATCTTCATCATGACCTTGGAAGAAGGGGCATTGAATAGGCATGGGTGACCCATAATCTTGATATTTGTGGCATTTATGGCTTGGGTATGTCTTCTCAAGAAATGATGTCACCTAATGATGTAATTAATAAGAATCAATTTTCAAAAAATCTCATGAAAAATCCACTTAAGCTCTTGATTTGGATTAATTATCCTTAAGCAAGGTTAACCAGCATTTGTGCAATTATTTGAAATTATCCCTCAATTAATCAAAATGGTCAGAAAGTCATATTACTGAGTTGTAATTTGACTCGAGAAGAATTACAAGGTGACATTAGATGCATCAAAACCATATTTCCATTTAGTATGTTTCCAACAAAAAATAACAAAGTTATGTGGCATATACCAATGAATTAGAATAAAAGAGTGATCCAGAGCACTAAATGGCAAAATTATCATTTTGTCTCAAAATGATCTGATCAATGTTAGCTAGCCCATAAAATGCATTGCCTTATTTAGGGATACTTTAACCTAAACTAGCACTTGTAAGTGACAAGTTCAAACCATTTAGTGTATTTTATGGATTTTGACCTAAAATTTTCATTTGAGTGCAATTCAAGTAAGATTGATAATTTCAACACAAATGGTGTTAGAAACTAGATGTCTACATTTTGCCCCTATTTGAGAAGGCATAACGAGACATTCAAGTAAAGCAACATAATTTCAAAGAAAAGAGTTGTCAAGAAGAAATTGGAATATACCCATGATGGCCCCTCAATAGCACATACTAGGATGAAAGAGAAGGATGGACTCTTGAAAAGAGAAAGAAAGTGAGAGGTTAACCCATAGAATAGATCACATCTAAATGAGTTACTACTTACACACATGATTACCATCAATGATCAAAATATAATGAGAGCTATAATAGGCCCTAGAGATAAGGGGAATGGGAAAGATACAATCCATAAATGTAAGGGACACACTTTTAAATGTACCCAATTTGAGAGTATAAGTTGCACGCTTATAGTATTGATCAATTTCAAGACAAGTTACACACTAAAATATTGCCATCATGGGCTTTAATGTGGAGAGCTTATAATTAGAGGAAAAGAGAGAACATTCTACTTCAAGAAGGGAAGCACCACTAGAATGGGGTCTCCAAAGAGAATATAATAAGAAGTACTCTAGTAGAGCAGATGTGATCATGATAAAATAGTTTTGCCCTAGTAGGGCAAATATTAATCATTAATAAAAAATAAATAATGAGTTACCCCTGTGGAGCTGATTTGATTCACATGTTATTTAGATGTTGGGCCTCAACATTGGCAATTAGAAAGAAAACTAACTCAAGGATATAACCAAAAATATAGGTTAAAGTGAGTGGGCACAAATGTACATGTGATGGTGCAATGTCTTAGAAAGCCATATAAAACCAAGCATATGATAATGCACAAAGTGATGAGAGAGATGAAAAGAAGAATAGAGATAGCCAAGTTGACCTCAGTAAAAATTGAGCGCTGATTACATAGTTCCATGGACTCATGTTCCAACATGAACTCCAAGCCAATGTAGTTCACCCAAGTTTGGGAGAGAATGGAATGAGGAATGATGGAAAATGACTAAGAATTGATTAGACTTATAATGTATGCAAAGAGATGCACATCTAAGCATAAATAAAGAAGCTTGAAATGCATGTTACCTAGAAGCCTAATTTCATATCATGAGCCTAGGTTTTAAAAAATGTTCTTGAGAATCATTCATTAGAGTTTATGTTGACGTTAAGACATTGAGACCTGAGCATAAAGTGATTTCTAAAGCAAAATAAATTAGGCATCATAAGTATGAATAAGTTATAATGACATAAGATTCCAATTGTGCTAAGATAGTTCAAATGTGAATATCTCTAACTAAGAATAATGGTGAAACAATGACCAAAACCAGAGTTACAATGATTTACATTTAAACAAAAAAGCAAAAACAAAGAAAAAGATAAACATAAATGAACATAACTTGAAATAAAGATATGATATTAAGTAGGAACAAAAATGTTTATAAACAAAATTCAAAAACATCTTAATGACATGAGACAAAGATATGAATAATCAATATCCATGTGGATCATCAAGGCATTCTTGAACACAAAAGTGAAAAGCAAAAAAAAATAGAAAAAAAATCAAGGAAACACAAGACCAAGAATGGAGATGGAAAAAAAAAGAAAAGAAAAGGAGAGGTGAAAAAGCAAAACAAAACACCAAGAAAACTCAAATAAACACACACAAAAAAAACCAAGTTAGTGTAGTTTAAAGACAAATGTTCATGTATGTGTAGTAGAGGCATTACTTTCCACCACATCATAACAAAGAACAATGACACAAAAATTGTTCCCTAATTAAAGAGGAAAAATTATAGAAGAAATGGGGGAAGAGAAGAAAATTAAGGGGTTGACCAAGATAAATCTAGATGTATAAAACAAGTGGATGTTGCCTACATAATTCCATGGATGTGTGTTCCAACATGAACTTCAGGTCAAATGTAGTTCACCCAAGTTTGGGATAGAATAAAAATGATGATTAGATCAGCATGATTAATGTTATAGAAGAAATGGAAGATATGACAAATAAACAAGAATGGTCTGGTAAATAAGAAGCTGATGAGATGAGAAAGAATGATCTTGAAAAATGGCAAGTGCATAAGACAAGATGAAATGAGAATAGTGTTTATGTGCTTCTAAAATGACAAGAGCATAGCATGGTGGAACATGAATGTACAAATGTATAAAAGTGTGAGATAATGTTTTTGTTATTTTGTGGATCTTCTAATTTTTTGGTATTTTCAAAGTATTTCTAATGTTTTTGGTGTTTTTGAGATAAAATATGCACAAGGTGGGACCATCTAGTCGAGGAGATGCACTTTCTAAGAGTAGAGATTCTAATAAGATATCTAAGCCAACTACAAAAAAGCCATTCTCACAAATTAGTGAGAGTGAGGTTATTGATAAAATAAGAAAGAGTAGAAAATACTTGAATTGAGAAGATATCGATATTCACTTGTTTGAAACTATATAAGATGGTCCTAGTTGACTGCTTTATAGAACTACTGCTAAAGATGTTCATGAGACATAATCAAGATCATAATTAGTCAAGGGATAAAAAATGTTCAAGATTATAAGATGTCCTAGACAAAATAAAGAATATACTTCTAGTAGAGAGAAATCCATAATGGGATGAAGAATGTGTTTAGAGTGCCAAGGGTTCAAAGCCTTCACTGTTGAGATTCATGAAAAGTGGACCAAGGTAGTATAAAATGTGTTCAAGGTAAAATAAAAGGGTGGGATAAAATTATGATAGCACAAGTTTCCCCCAAGTCAGGGGTTTTATAGAAAATGTTTCAAATTTGTTTATGCATAGAACCTCTTAAGGTGTATGATGTTCATGGGCTCTTAGTATTCTTCACCATTAGGTTTAGCCAATCGATATGCTCTTGATCCATAGTTTGTTGTGACAATATATGGTCCTAACCAATTAGGCTAAAACTTGCCTTTCATTTTGGGTTCAACATTCATGTTCTTTTGGTTCTCTTCAAAAACTAATTCACCAATATTAAATTCTTGAGGTAAAATGAAATTACAATAGCTTCTTATAAATCTATTTTGATAGCCTACAAGTTTTCTAGGGTAGCCAAATTATTACCATTAATAAGTTTTAGTTCTTGCAGCCATGATTCTCTATAGTCTTCATTATCTTCAATGTGCTCTAGTGATTTTTTTTAAATAATTGTATCTCAATCTCAATTGGGATGATAGATTTAGTGTAAAAAACAAGGGAGTATGGAGTAGCTCTAGCTAGGGTGTGTTGATTGGTTTTATAAGCCCAGAGGGTAAGAAAGAGTTGTAAGTGCCAATTATGACCAACATCATTGACAATCTTCTTTAAGATATCTAGAATGGTTTTATTTGATGCCTAAGCTTGTCCATTACCTTACAGGTTATATGGAGTGAATTTATTATGCTTGATATTTAATTTTTCACAAAGAGATTTCACATCTTGATTCATAAAAGATCTACCATTATCAGATATAATACAAGCTAGGATGCCATATCAACATATGATATGGTAATAAATGAATTTGGCTATTTGTCTCCCAGTAACATAAGTGAAAGGAATGGCCTCAATCCACTTGGTAAAGTAATCAGTTGTAGTAAAAATGTGCTTATGGCCATATAAAGATGTCAAGTTAGTTTTCTTAATGAGATCAAGACCCCATGTTGAGAATGGCCATGGTACTGTAATTAGATGCAATGGTAAGGAAGGTGCATGTATCAAGTTGTTATGATGTTGATAAGGAACACACATTTTTACATAATTAAAAGCATTTGTCTCCATTTTGGTCCAATAATATCTTGCTCTGAGGAGTTTCTTTGCTAAGACTACACCATTGGTATGGGCCCCACACATTCCTTCATGAACCTCTTTGAGTGCTAGCTTGGATTCTCTCAAAGATAAATAATGAAGAAGCATTCCATCATAGCCTTTTTGATAAAGCATGTTTCCAAGGAGGATATAATGTGTTAAGTGATGAAGGAAATTTTTTTGTTGGTTATTAGAAAGGTTGGTAGAAAATATATGACTATGGAAATAGTTATAAAAATATTGGTACCATGGTAGTTTAAGTGAGGGATTAGGATCAACAATGGTGCATATCCTCTCTAAATCTGATAGAATATGTGCCAACTAAATAATATTTTCAATCAAAAATTGATAATCTTTAGCACTATCATATATTTGAATTATGGAACCAATTATTGCCATGGCATCAGTAGATCTATTGTTGACTCATAGAAATTTCTCAAACTATAGAGATTTAAAATGTTTTAAGGTTATCGATAATGTGATTATAAGAAACAAGCTTATCATCTCTTATTTGATACTAGTCATTTTATTTATTTATGATTAGTTTTGAATCTCAATAGACTTTTAATATTTGAATATCCCATTGTATAGTAAGACATAGCCCTGTAACTAATGCCTCATATTCAGCCATAGTGTTTGTATACTAAAATTGTATATGGAATGCTTTGGGGATCAAATCCCCATATGGCATGATAAAAAATATGACTACTCTAGACCCTCAAGTTGTAAAGGATCTATCAAAATAGAGCATCCACTATTTAGGTTCTGATGATGCTTATTCTATCATCATGATAGAATCATCTGATAGGTCAAAGTTGAGAGGTTGAGTGGTTGTAATAGGAGCTTCTGCAACTTGGTCCATAAGAACTTATCCTTTGATTTCCTTTTGATTCTATTACTCAATATCAAACTCACTAAGGAGCATAATCCATTTATCCATGCATCCTTGAAGAGCTACTTTAGATATGAGGAACTTGAGAGGATCTACCTTGGTGATAATAATAGTTTTGATATTGAGCATACAATGGTGCAATTTTTGAGTGGTGAACACCATAACTAAACATGCCTTCTCAATATGCATATAATTATTTTCATAGGATAATAATGGGTGAATTAAAAAATAAAACATGTGTTCCTTACCATGATCATCATGCTAAGCCAAAAGTTCCCCCAGTGTATGTTCTATGGCTAATATATAAAGAAGCAGTGGCTTTCCTTGTGTTAGAGGTCATATGACTGGTGGATTGGCCAAGTATTTTTAAAGCTTTACAAATTCTATCTAAAAATATTCATCCCACTACAATTTTACCCCTTTCTTTAAGAGATGGGTAAATGGGTGGCACTTATCTTCTAATTGAGAAATGAACCTGTGTATAGCCTAGATCTTGCCTTATAGACCTCATAATTATTTAAGATTGTTTGGTGGAGGCATTTACATAATAGCGGTAACCTTTGAAGGGTCAAATTCAATCCCTTGTTGTGATATAATGAACCCTAGAAATTTTCCTGATGTGACTCCAAAGCCACATTTCTTAGGATTTAAACAGACTTTATATGCATGAAGCCTCTCAAATATTCTTCATAGAATGTTAGGGTGTCCATCTCTTGTTCTTGATTTTGATAGTATATCATCAATATAGTCATTGATTATGTCATGCATCATGTCATAGAATATGATAGTCATTACACATTGATATGCGGCTTTAACATTCTTCAAACCAAATGGCATGACTTGGTAACAAAATGTCCCCCATAGAGTGGTGAATGCAATCTTATGCTAATCTTCTAGGGCTATCTTGATTTGATTATAACCAAAAAATCCATCCATTAAGGATAAAATATCATACCTAGTAGTTGAGACAACAATCATGTCAAGGTTGGGTAGAGGAAAATCATCTTTGGGGCATGATTTGTTGATATCACAAAAATCAGTAAAAACACGTATACTTTGGGTCTTTTTACTTACTGGCACTATGTTAGAAATCCATTTAGAGTAGTCCACTAGTTTTATAAAATTGGCTCCTAACAAATTTTATAACTTGGCTTTAACCAAAATGGTGATTCATGGATGCATATTTATTAACTTTTACTTGACTGGTTTAGCATCAAGGTGAATAACAATATGATGCATAACTAATTCTAGGTCCAAGCCTAGCATGTCAGAGTATGCCAATGAAAATATGTCTATATAATCCTTAAGAATGGATATAATATGTTCACATTCTAATTTAGTAAGCGAATATACAAGATAAATAATTTTAGGATCCTCATGGGTTCCTAAATTCACTTATATTGTGCTCACCATAAGGAGTGTGGATCCATCTTCTAGAATTGTAGGCAATGTATGGTCATGATCATTTTATTTTGTTGTATCTTCTTGATGTTCCTCCCAAAGATATGGATAATATGAAGAATCAAAATCTACCTTCTTAGGTAAAGGCCAACTGGCAAAAATCTTTGGAAACTCGAGAGCAAGATGCTCAAATATTTGATTTTGTTCTGAAGAGATGCTTGTACTAGCTATGAAACTTGGGCTAAATGGACTTTCTATGGCTTGAGGGGATGAACAAAATTTCTCACCTCAGAGTGCCTAAAATAGGTTTTCACTCAAAGGCTTATCTTTTTCATTACTTTTTCCCTCATCAACAAGTGCCTCAAAGAGGTTTTCACCTAAATATCTCAATGTTTATTCTTTATTATGACCAAGAAAGTTTGTTTGCTCTCCAAAGTAGGCAGAAGAATTCAATGAAAAATCAAAACCCTACTTATGATCACTAATGGGGAATGCATCTCATAGGCCCATGCATTTTGTAATTGATTCCTCATTTTGAAACTCATTAAGGCATATGAACAAAATTTGTTAATCCTAATCTATGAGTTCAGGATGGCAAAGGCACAGGTTTTAGTGAGGGTTTGCTTCAGGATGGGAAGC
The DNA here is from genome assembly GCA_037957365.1 of Torreya grandis. Taxonomy (NCBI): domain Eukaryota; kingdom Viridiplantae; phylum Streptophyta; class Pinopsida; order Cupressales; family Taxaceae; genus Torreya; species Torreya grandis. The sequence goes on from JARHVA010003577.1 coordinate 1,253,016, forward strand.
AATAATGGTAAAGATATAATGTCTTATTTTAGGAAGGGAAGCACCAATAGGATGGGTTTTTGCTTTAGGATGGGAAGCTCTAATAGGATGGATTTTTGCTTCAGGACATGAAGCTCTAATAGGTGTTATGGTAAATATGGCATTTGAATCAAACAAATCTAAATTAGCAAGCTCATCAAAAAGGCTATATTGGGATGTTGCATCATTACTAAGAGTCCCATTACTAGCCACTTAGGAAGAGTCACCACCAAATGTTATGAGGTCATCCTCTAGTGGTTTAAATTTGAGACCATGATTCCAATTGACAACTCCAACTAATAAGGGTTATAAAATTCATTGTCCCTATGGGCAAAGGTCTTTCCCTGTATAGTCAAGATGATCTATTATCTTATTAGGGATAGGATACTTTGGATTATAAAACCAATTGGTAAGGCCTTCAGAATATAACCAATCTCCCTTGGTAAAAGACTCTCAATCTTTTTTTAGTGTAATTACAGGTACAAAAACCATATGAGGTTTTGGTTTCTTCTTCTTTGGTTGCCAAATATGATCAGGTTTGTTAGGAGTCTAGGAAGTTTTAGGCTTACCAAATGTTTTAGGAGATTTTGGTAATTTTCTACTATGGAAGATGTCCTTTAGATGGTATATGGAATTTCTTGCATCTTTAATAATAACTTGTTTATCTAGAGCTATAGGAAATGGATTAGTCAAAGTGGAGGTTAGATCACCAGGGTTTATATAATTAGATGGAGATGGATAAGAAATGGTGGATTTGTTCTTCTTTGTAATGAATTCAAAACCTAGGCAATAGTTATAATTATGAAACTTTGCTTCAAGATGTTTACAGTATTGGTATGGTTGTTAATAAATGGGAATAGTAACCTTGATCCCATCATGGGGAAATTTAAGGCATTGATGAAGAGTAGATGGAACTACCTGTACTTCATGGATCCAAGGATGACCAAGAAGTTTGTAATAAGGAAACTTAATATCCATAATATGGAATAATGTGTGATGAGAAATAGACCCAACCAAGACCGGCAACCAAATTATATTAGATGACTCCCTCTTGACATTTTTGTAAGCCTTAATTGTAATAATTTTTGGCTGAATGTCTTTATCTATGTAACCCAATCATCATATCGATTTCAGAGATATGATGTTCAGACCAGAACCATTATCTATAAGAACCCACTTGATCTTGAGATCTATAATGATTATCTCAATATATATTGGGTTATTATGGTTTAGGCTGAGGGTGGACATGTCCTTTTGATCAAATGTAATTTGCTAAAATGAAGACAGATGTTCAATTAAGTTTTGGGATTGATTGAGGTTTATATCATTAGGCACAATATAATCTTGTAAAATTTTGTTGAAGATGGTTTTATGGACATCAGATATCTACAAGAGTTCTAATATGGAAATTTGTGTAGGGGTTTTATCTAATTGATTTGTTAGACTATAAGGCCTTTAAACTATGGATTGAACTAGTTTAGTCTTTGTTGGGATAGTATTCAACTTTGGAACCATTGACACAATATTCTCATTGGGTTTTATGGAAAAAGTGGGTGAAGGGCCCTAGATGGTAATTCATGGGCATGTAGTTGCAATTACACAACCTATAAGTGGCAAGGAGTTATTATAATTATAAGATGGAGGCAAAGGGCCTTAGATGGTGACTCGTAGGTGATTAATAGTATTATGATAATTTTGGGTTAGTGAGGAGCCTTTATAAGAAAGGTACTATTGTTCAAGATTAGTAACCCATGCAAACTGAATAACAACATGATGATGCAAATACAACATGGTATTACTAGTGGGATAAGGTGTTGACCCTATAATGATGGGTCCCATGTTGAGAGGAACATGAGATTGGCTACGTAGCTTCACAATAATAGTGGTAATGTGGGTTACAGAAATGTGTCCCATAATACTATTATAGTTGTAAGGTACATTGTTATAAACCACATTATTAGTGTGGGAATTATGATATTGATTATGCTCATTATTATTTTGACCTTGTTATTGGTTCTGATTCTACCTCTATCCTTGATTGTGACCATTTTGATTATTTCTTGGTAGTGGTAGATTATTTCGAGTAAAGGGGTCTTTGTAGATTCCCATATCCTAATTTTTATCCTGATTAGGGGCCAGCTTTATTTCTAGTTCACCACTTTCAATAAAGTCATCAATAATATGTCGTAATTGAACACAATGATATGCACTATGACCAAAAACATGATGAAATTTACACCATTCATTCTCTTTGTACCAATCTAGTTTTGGCTAATCTTGAAGAAATGGCCTTGATATTGGCCATATAATTAAGTTAGCTGTAATGAGATTTTGTAACATTGTTTCAATTGATTCTCCTAACTTGTTAAAGACTCTAAAATTGTTGTGAAATGTCCTTCATGGAGGTTGTTTCTAAAAAGTAGGTAATATTTGGAGGAGTTAATTGTACACTTAAAAGAGGCATAACTTGTACCATTTGTACATGTCTTGTCTTAATCACCCTATTTCCAACCATGTTCTTATTTTTTATAAAGCCCTTATGCTTATCTTACATAGTTGTTTGAGCTAGTGATTTATCCTGATTAGATGCTTGACATTTCACAAAAATATTAACAAGAACCTTAGCAATAAGAGCCTTGTCAATCTACACTCCTTTGTCAATAATTTATTCAAATGAGTTATCATAAGCTAACTGTAGATTATGCACAACTTCAAGATGTAAATTCTATGCAAAGATATCAACCAACTATTTATCTGGTAAATTATGTTGAAAGTGGCCTGCCAATGCTCTCCACCTTTGTAGATATGTAGCAAAACTTTCACCATCACGTTGCTTGGCTTTACATAAGTCAAAAATGGTTAATTCATGTTCTATGTTGTATGAGAAATGGTTAATAATTTTTTTTGATAATTCATTCCAATCCACAACTGATCCCTTGGGTATTTTAAGTAGCCAATCAAGATCTTGTCTCGCTAAACTTCATGGCAATAGTCATAGTAAGTACTCACTACTATAAACAACCTCTTGAAACAAGACAAAGAATGCATGTATGTGTTCATGTGGATCTCCTTTCCATTTATATTTTTCAAATTTGGGTGCCTCAAAATGAGGTGGAAAGGGGTTTTGGATAATAGATAAGCCAAATGGATATGGGCATATCTCATTGAATTTGTACTTTTTGACTCTATTATTCATCTCCAATATTTGGATAATTTACTTCATAGAATTCCATTATTGCATGTTTGGTGAATTTATGGATTGGATAAGATACTATTGGGGTGTAATGTGCCCCTAGTTTTGTTGCTATTGGGGTGAAATGTGCCCCTAGTTTTGTTGTTATTGGGGTGGAATGTGCCCTTAGTTTTATTGTTATTGGGGTGGAATGTGCCTCGGGTTTTGTGTAGATCTATAGGGATCATATACCTTTCAATCCATGATTTAGGTTTGATTTGTTCTTGAGTTGAGAACATAGGCCATTGATTCTTGGATTGTAAAACATTACTTAAATTTAGTTGTTTTATAATTTGTTGATTTTGGAAATTTTTATGTTTATTTACCAAGCTTTGGGTTGGTTGAAAAGAACTAGCCAAATTGTCTTGAGGGATTTCCTCAATTTGAACTAAATGTTTGGGGGTTTTGAGTTTGTAAAGTAATAAGAGGTTCTTGATGGTTTAATAATGTATGTTTTGTATCAAATGGAGAATTTTGTAAGGTCTCTTGCGACTTTAACTATTCATTTAGATTACCTTGATCCACTATGGTAATGTCCTCATTTAATATTTGTTGCATAATTTTGACTACATTTCCTTGTTCTTTTGAATCATTATTTTGAATTGAAGTGGCAACTAGGGAGTCAGTTAAGTCTGTGACAAGTTGATTTACATATCATTGACTTATTATCTATATCTTAGCTAGAAGATCTAGATTTGTGGGTTTTGACTTTACTTGTATTTCCTTTCCTTTGTTAGAGGAATAAGGTATGTCTATTTGTGTAGTATCTTGCTCTTGTTGTCATTATTCTCCTTCTCTAACTAAGGTATGCAACTATTTTGTAGGAAAGTCCAAAGGTAGTCTAGTACCTAATTTATCAATCTAAGAAGGGCTTCATCTTGATCTTCATGGGGTTGATATCCATTGTATTCATCTTTTGATCCTACTATTGTGGGGATATTATAAAAAACAATGGGGTTATCTTGACCATCATAAAATTTATCATCTTCATAAATAAGACCATAAGAGGCCCCACTATGAGTGAACCTTTGAGTCATGTCTAGAAGGAGTTGTTTTGTGTGTTTGACTAGCTTTGGACCAATTCTTCAGTGACTAATCAAAGTATGTTTTGGCTCTCTTTTTAAACAAATAACCAAGGTAACAATAAAACTATAAGGGAGGGTGGTTTGAAACCATGCACAATTTAGAAGATTTAGTTCATGAGTTTACTCAACCTTTGGTAAAGTTGAAATCATATAGATTAGAAGAGAGTAAGGTAACTAAAAGACCCAAGGTGAAAAATAGTACACAAAATCCTAGATATTTGTGATACACCCACACTGTAAAAGCTAGCTTCAACTTTGACAAGTTAACCCTAGAAGTTTAGAGGAAAGCTCTCTAGATTATGAAGAAGACAAAATGAAATAAGTAACTTAAGATGTAAAACCATACATGAATCACTAAGTATAAATATAGGACCAAATAAGAAGCACAACATCACCACATGATTCCAGTAGGACAAAATATATTATAGGACTCAAAGTATGAGCGATACACAAGATGACTTCAGTCTACCAAGATGATATGTGATTTTGAGTCTTCATAAATGACCTTCAATCCAAATGGAAAATTGAACCCAAGTTAAAACAAGCTTAGTGTGTAAATGGCAAACCCACTTTGACACACCAACCCTTTGCACTAAAAAAGGTTCTATTTCAAATGTGGACTATAAATGAAGGATTTAAACAAATTAGGTAAAATATCTAGACTCAATTGGGTAGCATGACCGTGCCAAAGTAGACGACATGACACAAAGCTTTTGATAACAATTTAAACAAGGAAAAGATGAATTTTCCATTTGGATAGCGTAATGCCTCCCTTGCTCAATAGAATTGAGGACAATGTGTTTTGGTTAAGTTCATTGAGTTAACAAGTAGTTTTAGATAGAAATCAAGACCAAGTAAGCTAATGACAAAAAATAAACATCTTAAGTCTAAACTAACAAGGTATGCAAAAGTGGGGTCTACTAAACTAGTTAGGTTTTAATCATTCTAGGGGAATCAATTACATAATGACTTTCATGTCAAATGATGCAAAAGAAAAGCATGAAAATTGGGTGACCATGATAGTAGCTAGTTATAAAAAGGTCTAATCCTTTTTATAACCACTACAACTTTCAGTTCACTCAGTGTAGTATGATGTCCAAATACATATATGTCCCATGTGAAACTCCAAAGGAGTTAAATGAAGTCAATGCTGGGGGGTGAAATCCTGGGTCAAAGCTTCCCTAAAGAACTCATGGGAGGTAATGACGTCCCCCTCACGAGCCAAGTTTGCATGAAAATAAAAAGAGAATAAAATGGAAAGACTTTAGGGTCATTTTCAAGATCACCCAAACTTTGGTGAGTTTTTGGGGAGTGCTTTAGGTGACATTCTTTCTAAGCCTTAGACTAGGCTATTTGGAATAGGAATGGCACTTTGGATTCAAGGGTTCCCTAAAGGGGAAAAATGGAAGAGCATACACACAACATTCCTCTTTTTTCCAAATAAAACCTAAGTAAATAACTATTGCAAACAAGAATTAACAAGTGTGTTAAATTTTAAGCCCAAATGAAATATTTGGCGGTGTTCATTTGACCCCTTGGTCTTAGTCTCAAACTTTGAAAACATTCACCAAAACATCTAAATTATTTGTTAAACACCAAAACAAAGTTTCTAATTGATTTTTAATCATGAAAAAGGTGATTTAAACATGTTTTTATCAAATTTTAAGCTTGGTCCTACAACAAAAATGTTAGCATATCCTTTAGCTTTGAAGCTCTTTTTAGCTTGAAATAATGAACTTTGGAAAAATAGCTCTTAGGTCTGTGTTTATAAAAAAACACAATGATCGACATTGGTTATTACAACTAATGATGGTTACATTGGCTAATCAAGATCTAATCAATGTTGGTTTTACTAACTAACATTGGTTAATCCAAGTAACTAATGTCAGTATTACTTGTCAACATTGGTTACTATGTCAAACTATGGAAAATAAATATGGCAAAATAAAGTTATAAAATCAATTTTCAAGAGTTTTAAGGGTCAAAATGAATGTTTCAAAGTTGCAAAATGATCTTCTTCAGGTGTGAGATGCATCTTGTCCCACCGAGCATGCCAAGATGTAGAGAGGATTAAAAATTAAGTTAATCAAACATTAGTCCATAAATAATGAAACATGCATAAAGAAATAACTAACCAAGCCTATCTATTGCTATAGGAATTACAAAGGATACAAAGAAACAAATTAAAGGCCCATGTGGCTCAAAAACATGTTCTTCCTTGATCAAGCATCCTTGTCATTGTCAAAAATGGTGGTAAGCTCCTCTAATGCCTCAAGAACACTCCATAAAACCTAGGCTCTTGATTCCAAATCACTAAAATAGCGTATCAATGAAGCTTGCAAGCAAAATCTATGATCAAATACAAATCCTTGTGGAAACAATTTAAAATTATAACTTTGTAATATTCAAGCTTAAAATTCATGTCCATGGCCTCTCTATTTATATATTTTTGATATTGTTTAAGATAAACCATGACCATCTATCTCAATATTGAGATGTGTGGCCACGGATAATCCTAATATTTGAAATTAAATCCATAATTATCTTCACAATGACCTTTGAAGAAGGGGCATTGAAGAGGTATGGGAAGAATTAACTAGGCATGGGTGACCCATAATCTTTATATTTGTGGCATTTATGGCCTAGGAATGTCTTCTCAAGAAATGATGTCACCTGATGATGCAATTAATAGGAATAAATTTTCAAAAAGAAATATTCAACAACTCTCATGGAAAATCCATTTAAGCTCTTGATTTGGATTAATTAGCCTTAAGCAAGGTTAATCAACATTTGTGAAATTATTTGAAAATTGGCCCTCAATTAATCAAAATGGTCAAAAAGTCATATTACTGAGTTGTAATTTGACTCAAGAAGAATTAGAAGGTGATGTTAGATGTGTCAGAACCGTATTTCCATTTAGGATATTTCCAACACAAAATAACAAAGGTAAATGGTGTGTACCAATGAGTTAGAAGAAAAAAGTGATCTAGAGTACTAAATGGTGAAATTATCATTTTGACTGAAAATGATTTGATCAAAGTTACCTGGCCTATAAAATGCATTACCCTATTTAGGAATACTTTGACCTAAACTGGCTCTTGTAAGTGACAAGTTTGAACCATTTAGGGTGTTTTATGGATTTTGACCTAAAATGTGCATTTGATTGCAATTCAAGTAAGATTGATAGTTTCAACACAAATGGTGTTAGAAATTCGATGTCTACACATACTTCCATCTACATCATCCCTAAGCTCATAATTTCTATATTTCTAATCTCAAGCACACTCAAGGCAGTCAAGATGAATATCATACTAGCATCACTCACACTTTCACCACCTCTTAGGTTGGAATAATTACATCAATCTTGATCCCTTCTTAGATTATTTGTTTGCAGGAAATTGTATTCATACCAGGGTGTTGATGATGCCCAACCTATCCTACTAATAAAAACACTTTTCAACTCATACCCTGCTTAAAAGGAGGATTAGGGTTTTCATCATAAATCAATCATAAAAGGCAAAATACAGAGTTCTAGAATTCATGCATGTAGGAACAAACCCTATAAACCTAGACACAGGTGCACTCAAAAGTTAAGGATAGTCCTGCACAAAGGACACTAGCACCAATATCAAGACATTAGAGCCAAAAGGTAATACTACCCAAATGTGGTGATATTATACAGGAGGGGTTCAAACATAGGGATATAATTGATGACATTTATACCTAGTTCCATCTTAGTGTCCAACACTCAGATTGTTTATATCAGGTATTTTCTAGATAAGTCTTTTTTTTGCACTATTTATTACTATTTTTATAAAGACAAATATAGTTAACTCTATAATAGATTAGTCTATATTTTATGTATATTAATTACATGATTTAGTTTACTCATCCCTTTAATCAAACATAAGATTTACATAACCTAAACCTTAAAAGGTTTAAATATTTGGTAAACCTGACTTACTTCAAACATTGCACAAACCGTAGGGTTTAAATTTCAAGCATTCAAATTCCAAATCCATATATTTTCTAATTTTATTTGATATAATCATGATCATAATGATAGAATAAGTTTATCACTTTTTGTTACCAAAATTTAATAGTTTCATTTGCATGCTTATTCCCTTTTATTCAAAATGAACTCTAAAAATACATAAACACAGGTATATATGATGTGTTATATAAATTGTAATATATGTCATATTTCAAATCACATTATATTTCTCCTATATGGAATTACATTAACAAGAAAACCCATAGGCACATAGGGCATTTAGCATATAATATAACAACTTTGTTTCAACTTTCAATGTCATATCTTATGCATAGGAACCAATATCCTTCTCCTCCTCATCTCCATGAGGATGATATCTACTTACTTCTAACCAAGTCCATGTTATCACTTCTCCACAAGATGAATAAAAAAATACCAATGCCACTAATACCTATACTCAGCCTATTCACACCTCTTCCCTACAGGGTGTGTGCCTACATGATAAATTAGAAGTAGTTAGGGCTTGCATTTGTGGTAATCTATGTGATCAAATTATTAGTATGAGAAAGATGATTGTAGGATTATAAAATTAGAATCAAAAATTACATAAAAATATTTCAACATTGGAAAATCAATGCATAAGATAAATGCCTCCAGGGCACAATAGTGTAAATCATGTATATGCATCTTCAACTAGTCAATTTATGGCAAACATGTTATATATCAAAACAAAAAATCACAATAAAGTACATCTACAACTAGTGATTAAAAAAATATTCAAAGGTCAAATAAGAATTCAAGTAAGGTAATAAGGGAAATTATTAAAGCTAATCTAATCAACCTATCCCTTCTACACTGAGTAAGGAGATATAGATATTATTGTACATATCGTAGAATGCATGGTCACCACATAGATTCATGTCTAACATTGAAAAGGAAAATACAACAAAAAATGGATACAAATGACTCAAACAATGATACATCATCTAAACAACATATAATGTCACATATATAAATTTAAAAAGCATCAAATTCATAAATAGTACAAAAATGGTTACAAAAGCATAACTCAAAACAAAAAAAGGTTCAAAAGGCATAATTAGAATAAGAAAGAATACAACAAGCACATGTGAATCAAACAAATCTACCTCTACAAAATGAGGCTCAAATTTGACAACAATATGTATTTGGTCAAAAATATCTACAATAGTTTTATTATCATGACCAAGGTTTAGGCAAAAAGGCCTAAGGTATCAGTACACCTATTCTAATAATTGATAATGTTGGTAAACAAGGTTTGGGATTTATTGAACATATTAAGGCAAATCATTCAAAGATATAGTTTATCAAGGAATAATATCTAGATACATAGGAAATGTTATAGAAAGAGAAAGAACTTAAGTTTCAAAGTCAAAATCATGCTAATCCAATAAACATTCTCAAAAAGGATTTCTAGCAAAAGATCCTCCATGGCACCATATGCCTATAATGAGCATAATTTTAAAGGGAAAAATCACAATCAATATTCTAATTCACAATTCATAAATGTCAACTCCAAAGTATGAGGTGATTCCTTCTCAAATTCTAAGTTATTATGATTATTATGTTTTTGATTGTGAACAATACTTAGGTTCATACTGCAACACCATTCAACTCCAACATAGAAATCACACTGCACAAGAGATTACCATTCCTATTTTTGACATAGGCCATAGTGATAGTCAGTCTCCATGATACTTATCAGTTAATATGGTTTCTCTCTTTTTGTACATACTTTCCTTCTCTATTGATCCCTATACATAGTTCATTTTAATATCACTTATACATAAATTATTATAAAAAAATACAAAAACAATATATCATGTCAAAAAACACAAAAACATTTAAATAATTACTCAAAAAACACAAAATTTATCGATTGTATGCATTTATATGTTTACACTTCTTGCATTTTCCACATGCTACATATGCTAGCTATCCTAGTATATTTGGTTTTATCATACTACATACTTCACTTGTTCTTATTGAGTGCTTTTAGATTGCATATAGGACTTATGCCCACTACACTGATCTAAATTTTTTATTATCTACTCACTAGGGGCATATACATCGATACATGGGTATTCATTTGACACATTCACTCACTTAAGGGAATCCTATAAAAAGTTTTGATTATCAAGTTTTATCTTTATATACTCTACATCAAAGCTCTAGCATTATCATATCTTGATATTGATTGTGCTACTCTTACTACTTTAGACTCAACTATATACATCCTAGCTCTTACAAAGATTTGCATTACATATTCATTCATACTTTCATTTATAGATTTCCTAATTTATATTTGAGTGTATATCTTTGCTTCTTGTATTCGAAGGCATTTGAATATGTCATTTTTATTTTCTCTCTATTACACTTCTATTCACAATATGTTTGCCTTGGGTATGTGCTCATGTCCATTGTGTGTACTTTCCTAATTATGTATGAAGACATTTGAACACATCATTATATGTTTTATTTTTTAGATTTAGTGATATATGCCCATGTCCCTTGTATTATGGCCCTTTAGTATACTTTGCATGCATTGCATGTTTTTTATGTATGCTTTATTGTATGCATCATGGCCATGACACTTATATTTATTTATTACACATACAAATTTTTGATGTCATGAGGGAGCTCATGCATCTAACCTTCCTACTTAGGTGTTGCAATGGACATCATGCCCCATCCCCCTATGTATCTACTCATTTATACTCAGATTTGATGTTACATACATTGAGTACATCTATCTTGACACCCTCATGAATGTTATACATAACATAAATGTTACATTACATACTTATGCTCAAATTATCTTACATTTTTATGTTATGTATGCAAATTATGTTACATTATCATGCAATTATCATATATGCTTTGACTAACACACATTTTATAGAGATTTATTTAATTTTGAGGATAGTTCTTGCATAGGTTCAACAACTCCCCTAGAAAAAGGGGGAATTCATACAAGTTTTTCACAGAGATCATGATCCTATAATGCATTCACAATACATTTTTTAACACACAAGCTCAGTTATAGACAATTAGATACAGGTAAACATAGTGGAAAAACACTAACTCAAAAAGTAGTATAGTGACACAAAATTCAAACTAGAAAGACATTACCAACCAAATGGGGACATAATTTCCACATGGAACTAATTTCCAAGATGTGGCTCTATTGTCCAATAGCCTTAGTCTTAAAAAAATTAGATTGGATAGAATAATATAGCTAGTATAGTACAGGTTTGCATAGATCCAATTATAGGTTTATCATTTATACTTAGTTTTTTCTTAGATTCATATCAGTTACTTAGATTAGCAGAATCATACATAGAATGAACATGACCATATTTAGTTTAGATACTTAGATATAATTATTATAATTCATTCCATAATCTATATGCTCAAATATTAGATTTGGGGGCATGTGTGTAACACATAATTTTTGTATACTCAATTACATATCATTTGATCAGATGGAATGAAAAATTCTATTGCATTATTTATGTTGACATCATATTCTAGGTTATTTCAAGTTTCATTCGTTCATCCATCTATATTTTTTGGCATTCTTGAGTGGGATAGAGCTTCCTAATGTAACCGAGTGGTCATAGAGTTGACATATACAATTAGACATAATAAATTAGACATTCTCATTAATTTGTGTAGTTCAGTTTTAGATGCATCTACTGAACATGGGTGGGTAATGATGGATTCAAAGCCTAATTAAGTTCTATATCCACCTACATGAGAGGGTTGGACACAATATTAGTTTAATGTAAGTTATTCATAGGTCATGATCCACCAAGTAGGGGTGGGAAATGATGGAGTCAAAACTAGATTGAATTATTGAGCCACCCATACATGAAGATTAAACAAGCTCTAAACTCAATCCAATATATTCATTGATTGATCACTATATACATGCAAACACATAGGTTATCACCATATTCATGCATTGGTTCACATTAGCAATAAGGTTTATTCTTTCCTTTCCTTTTTCTTATCTCTTTACTCAATTTTAATTTATTTTGATATTTCTTACGTAAGGACTATTTTATGTACATTTCATTTATAGGACATGATTTGGATCATGATTCACATATGTAGACCTAGCTTCACATACTTAGATTTAGCTTCATAAACTTCACTTCCTTAGTAAGTTTAGGCATGTTTCTTTTTAATTTATACTAGTCATTTTTCTTTGTTACATTTATAGGATAAGGGGTGGTGGGTAAATTTAATCACTTAAAATTGGTATTTGATTATTAAGAGTGCTACTTAAGATTACCTATCCCTAACTTTTCCATAGACCTATCCTATATCCTATTATTACACTTATCCATCCTTTGTGTAGGCCATAGGCATCCTTAGTCATCTCAAACATAGTCCTAGACCCTCATTTCCCAATTTTGGCCCTTTGTGCCCAATGTTCTACTATTTAGACATTAGCACCACATTAAGGACACTAGACCCATGTGGGACTAGTTTCCCCAAAATGGAAACTGTGTCCTTTACCCTAACTTTCTTGATCAAATATATTTTTAAAAATAAAAGACTCCTAAGGTCAGCCTAGATATCTTGTACTATCCACACATGAAACAAAACACTATAAATACATGCCTTTTATCCCTATATCTACTAGATGGAAAATAACTATTCAAACACAAAACAAGTTGAGAAAAATCAAGGTTATTAATCCCTATTCTACCCTACTTATGCATACTACCATCTACATTAGTCCTAAGCTCAAATTTTCTAGATTTCTAATCTCAAGAACACTCAAGGAACTCAAGACCACTATCATACTAGAATCATTTGCAATTACACTAAAACTTAGGTGGGGAGAACTACATTAGGATTGATCCCTCTTTGGAGTATTGGTATATAGGAAAATCTCTTCATAGTGGGGTATTGAGGATGTCTATCCTATCATACTAACCAATATAATTTTTAGCTCATACCTGACTTACAAGGAGGATTAGTGTTTGTATCATAAATTAGTCATAACAGGCACAATACAAAGTTCTAGAATTTGTGTGCATAGGAATAAACCCCAAAAACCTAGACAAATGTGAACTCAAAAGTTTATAATAGTCCTACATAGAAGACATCAACACCAATATCAGGGCATTATATCCACATGGTGCCTCTATCCAAATGTAGTTTTACTATCTAGGAGGGGTTCAGACATAGGGATCTAGTTGAAGACACTCAGACCTACTTTCATCTCAATTTATAGCACTCAAATTGCATGTATCAAGTATTTTCTAGATAATTATTTATTTGTACTATTTAATACTATTTTTTAGAAAGTCAAATCTAGTCAATTCTATAACAATTTAATGGTTTTTTATGCATATTATTTCCTTGTTTTAGTCTACTCAATGCTTTAATCAAACATAAGATTTACATAAGTTAAACCCTAAAAGGTTAAAGCATATACAATATAATTATACTGTATGTATATAATAATTTAATTCTATTATTTTCATTATTATATATTATAAGTATATATTTATAAATATAATATATCTAATAAATATATTATTTTATATAATTAATAGATAATATATAAAAATATTATACTACTATTTATTTATTATATAATTATATGGTTAAATTAATAATAATAATAATAATAATAATAATAATAATAATAATAATAATAATAATAATAAAATTTTACTAAGATCAATCCCAATAATTATTTCCATCATTGTTTCCAATTATTAATCAAATTATAACTTTCTTGTTATTTCTTTTCTATGGTGAAAATCCAAATTGATTGTTTTGTTGTTTAAGTGCAAGGAATAAGTTGGATAAGTGTATGGAATTGGTGTGTCAAAATGGGGTCTTAAGTGGACATTTTTATCCTAAAAAATGAGAAACCTCAACTTGTATATATTATTTGAGATGTCTACACTCAAAACATGAAGATGGTAAGAACATGAATTTTAGCATTTTGAGTCTAGTTTCTTGTAATCATATAAAATGTCCAAATTGGTAGCTTGAGTGTGGATTATGACACACAATCCATAGGACCATCTTGAATGCTCTTATAACACTTATAGATACTTTTTTGCTTATAACTAGTCATTCATAGACTTTTGAGACCTGATTCCAATTCAACCAGGTTATATTTCCCATGCTAATTCCACGCCCCTAGGTCTTGAACTTATAGGATAGGAGTGTTGGGGTTGGCCTATAGTGATGGACCCTAGGGTATCCCATTTTTGGCACTCCTATCTAATCACATTTTGATCCCAAATGACCATTTTCTTTCGATTCCTATTCTTCATTATGTCAGCCTAGCGTGAATACATTTAACCCATGACCAATAGATATCTATAAAAGTCTATTAAAAGTTCATTTAGAAGGGACTGGAAAATTTAAAAATCATGAAAGAATAGAAGGAAAAATACTAAGGCAAATTTACCTATTCTCTAAATACAACCATCCAATACAACTATAAGCATATCCAAATCCTCACACTAGTCCCTAACCACCTCAAGCATACTTAGTTTAGCATTTTTCATTTACATTACACTATTTCATAAAGCATATTAAGTGGGAGAACTAAATATGGATAGATCCCTCTTCAAAGTATTGGTATGTAGACAACATTCATACATAAGGGGCATAAATACATGTTTAGTGTATCATACACACAATAACCCCCCCTTATTTCTCAAGTTTCATCATAGTACAATGAAGTCCAAGGTTTGAAGATTAAATTTTCTCTAGAAGGAGTTTTATATAATTTTAGTAGTCAATATTTCATAGGTAGGTTTTGATCCAAAGTTTAGTTTAGAAAAAATTTCCAAGTTGTGATGAAACCTATTACACAGTGTAGAGCTCATTGAGATCTTTCCATCACTTTTCACAGTTTGCAAAATGGACACCATATGCTCGAGATATAGCTTGCTACAATTTGTTTACAATAGGGAAATAACATGTCAAAAAGTGACGTGGCATTTTTTGCATGAAACAAGTGGACCAATTAGCCATTGACATATGGTAGTCAATTTTGTACATTCATGCAAAAAATTTAGTTGGTGTTTGGTTTTGTTTCAGCCTCTGGTCTTTGATAGGTAGTTGTATGGAGAACTGTGGGCCCTGCTATTGGCTTGCTACGGGCCTTTAGCAAGGGTCAACACACTTGATTAAGGAGGGGTGCCTTGGCCTCCTTCTCATAATGCATTGCATTTGATTTTGCTTTTAAACCATAATTTTTTACCCACCAAATGCATGTGAGACAAATCAATTATATGTTTTAAATAGCTTGTAACATTCTTTGCAATTTAATTTTACCACACCCCATTATGCCACATGAGATAAATTAGTAATTTCCATGCCACCTCTAATTACTTGGCCAAGTCAAGCTTGAGATAATGCTAAGTTTGGAGACCATGAAAAATGTGTGTCACATCACCAAGTCAAATGCCAATTTGGATACCATGCGAAAGTTAAGCCATAGACCTCGAGATTACATGCCACACTTGGAATCCGTAAGAAATGCCACATCCACAGAACTTGTAACTTATCTTCCAAGTCATATGCCTAGCTAAGGTATGTGAGAATAGACATGCTGAATACCAAAGGCTAAGTTGGTAACCAACCAACAAACCCATGATATATTTAGTGCCTCAAGCCCACCAAAAGGGGTGTTAGAAATGTAAAAGGTGGCCGCTTATCTTTAAAAAGACATGAAAGCCATTTAAATTTGCCAATGTGGGATTAAAATGGATAGCCCAAGCACCCAAAAAGGTAGGATGATGACTTAAACTCATGACAGGTGGTTGTATGGAGAACCGTGGGCCCTGTTATTGGCTCACTAGGGGCCTTCAGCAAGGGTCAACACAATTGATTAAGGAGGGGTGCCCTGGCCTCCATCTCATAATGCATTGCATTTGATTTTTATTTTAAATCATAATTTTTTACCCACCAAATGCATGTGGGACAAATCAATTATATGTTTTAAATAGCGTGTAACATTCTTTACAATTTACTTTTACCACACCCCATTATGCCACATGGGAGAAATCAATAATTTCCATGCCACCTCTAATTACCTTGCCAGTCAAGCTCGAGATAATGCTAAGTTTGGAGACCATGAAAAATGTGTGACACATCACCAAGTCAAATGCCAATTTGGAGACCATGCGAAAGCTGAGCTATAGACCTTGAGATTATATGCCACGCTTGGAAACTATAAGAAATGTGACATCCACATAACTTGTGACTTATCTTCCAAGTCATATGTTGAGCTAAGGTATGTGAGAATAGACATGTTGAATACCAAAGGATAAGTTGGTAACCAACCAAGAAACCCATGATATATTTAGTGCCTCAATCCCACCAAAAGGGGTGTTGGAAATGTAAAAGGTGGCTGCTTATCTTTAAAAAGACATGAAATCCATTTAACTTTGCCAATGTGAGATTAGAATGGATAGCCAAAGCACCCAAAAAGGTAGGATGATGACTTAAACTCATGAACTCCTATGCAAAAGGAATAAGTCTTGACTGACTATGCTATGGGCTTCCAAGTGTTTTAAAAGGAGCAAACTTTTATTTGAATGAAGCGTTCAGTCGACTGTGTATTTTTAATTAAGAGGCTGAGAGCTTGGAGATAGCTAGAAAATGGATTTTGATACATTTGCCAACTTGATACACAGAGGGTAAGAATTTTTAATTATGTTTTATAATTGAAAAGAGAATGTTATTATTATTATTTAGATATACCAATATTTTGAGTGAAGGGACCAAAGCACCTTCAGAACGGGTTGAAGACTAAGGAAGGATTCTATGTGATCAAGATTGAGTATATCAGCATAGGTGGAATTCTTGGATAGAGATTAGGATTGAGGGAAGCTGTGTAGGGTTTCAAATAATTTGTAAGCCATTTGTTATGCAAATTTAATAGAAACAGTCCTCACTATTGGGCAAACCTGAAGATGTAGGCAAGAGATGCCAAACTTTGTTATCAATTTCGTGTGGTAATTTGTCTTTTATTTGCATGATTTTAATTTAGTTTTTATAATTTTTTAAATTAATCAAAAATACATGCAAATTTTTTTAAAAATTGATGATTTTATGACATTTGATTTAAAACAAAATCTGGTTTTATTGGTGAATGGAAGTTAAAAGTCTTGTGACAGTTCCAATCTAATTCAATAATTGAGAACACTTTTGACAAATAATTTGCAAGTTATTTTAAGTATTTAAATAATTTGTTAAGTTTGAGAAATTTAGAATCTATAGTTTTAAACTTCACTTTGAGTTTATCAATCTAGTTTATAGATCAAATTTTGGTATCAGAGCAGTTAGAAAGTAGGGATAACTTCTGATTCTGATTTGATAGTTGCTTTCAATTTATTGGTTATCAATATCAATTTATTAGATTGTAGTGTGTAGTTGTGGAATTAGTGTGTTTGCAGGAAACCATGGGCAAGTTGTCACATAAATCCAAGCTTGATGAGCTTGAATCATATAACCAATAGATCCAAGAAGATAATTCTTTCCTGAGAGCTTGATTGTACTCCTTGGATGAGAATATTTCCTATTTGAAATTAGAGATTGAATCTAAGGATGAGCTCTTGATCAAATTAC
Organism: Torreya grandis; assembly: GCA_037957365.1. Taxonomy (NCBI): domain Eukaryota; kingdom Viridiplantae; phylum Streptophyta; class Pinopsida; order Cupressales; family Taxaceae; genus Torreya; species Torreya grandis. The sequence goes on from JARHVA010003577.1 coordinate 1,271,005, forward strand.
AGTGTGGTGAACCAAATAAGGTCATAACTTATACTTTAGATGTAGAGACTATGGCTGAGTGCACTATAAGTTATTCACCAAGTAATTCATCTTATTCTTTCCATTTAGATTTAGATTCAAGTAATGATGCTTTTGGTAGTTTTGAACAATACACTAAGGGTATAGGATCAAAATTATTGATGAAAATGGGCTTTAATGGAAGAGTTCTTGGTTGAGATTGCCAAGGAATTACTAACCCAATACAAGTGGATCATAGATCTCTTCATGCAAGTTTAGGTTACACTAGTTAGTAGGTGGATATTGGAGAAAATCCCTCCATGGCTAAAGGAAGACAAGTTTCTGATAGCAAAGGTCTGAGGCCACTAATAGAGCATGTGCAGTGTAATATGACACATAAACGAGTTATTGAGATTCCACCTCCTAGTTCCTACATTAGAATTAACACTAAATCTTCTGATCCACTTTTTATGTTTAAGAAATTTGGATTTAACATTGAGAAGATGATGTAGTCATTTCCTTGCACTTTTTGTGGGATGCATAACCACATTGTTGCATTTTATTGGAAGAGACATGATTCGATTAATTAGATTCTAGGTGTTAAAAACCATTCTCGTCATGGAAAAGGAATAAGAGGTAAAAGGGAGACCTCACCTAAGAAGGTTTTATACACTCATTGCCATATGAGTGGACATCAGATTGATCATTGTTTTAAACTTCAATCATCTTCTCATTCTAGACATGGTAAAACTAAGATGATTTATCAACCTGTTAATAGGGCCAGTGAAGTTAAATCAATCCATAATGATGTTAAAGAATCCACTAAGGAAATCAAGTTAACTAGGCATAAAATTTGATTAAGTGGATTAATAATGCACTTATTTGTCAAAGCATTGTTAAGAATTCTATTAAGGGAAAGAACAAGCTTTGATGATGCATTAGTATAATTTGTGAGAACACTTCGAGACAGGTTTATCATTCAAATTCTTTCAGTTCTCACCTTATGATAACTTTATGTCTCTAGAAACTCCTATTTATGCTGAGTGAGTTGTTTATAGGACTTGAACTCATTTGATCAGTTGGAGATAATAGTAGAATGCATGTTGTACATTGAGTTAATTCCTTATAACACTTGTCTCATATTTGATTGCTATTTTGATAATGTATCTATTTTAGGCACATGGATATATAGATGCATTTTAAGACCCTATGGGCATGTTTGGATGTTAGGCAATATACACTTTGTGTTGTTTGCATTTTCTTAGCATATAAGACCCATACCAGGGCATTGTATTGAAACAGGTCTACAACATTTATTGTATGTTGTCGACATTAACAAACTTGTTTTGTAGTTACATTGGGAATTTTTTTAGTCTATTGGTAGTTCACTGCTTTACATGATGTGACATGGGCAGACAATTTTGGTATATTGTGATCAATTTATTGGCAGTTGTAGATTCCTTTACTCATACTATGTTGAAGGTAGTTTCAATTGAGTTATGAATCATTTATTTTGCCAATGTTTATCTCTTGCTATGATTGGGTTCTATTTAATGTGATGCAGTAGACCAGTTATTAATTTTTAGGAGATAGTAGACTTTTGGAGACTAAAAGCCTCTTTTATAGGGAGGTGTGATCTAGAGTTTAGTTTAGAAAAATTTTCCAAGTTGTGATGAAACCTATTGCATGGCGTATATCTCGTCGAGAGCTTTTTGGTGCTTTTCACAGTTTGCAAAATGGACATTGTATGATCGAGATATAACTTGCTAAAGTTTTCTTTCAATAGGGAAATAATGTGTCAAAAAGTGATGTGGCACTATTTGCATGTGACAAGTGGACCAATCAGATATTGACACATGGCAATCAATTTTGTACATTCATCCAAAAAATTTAGTTGGTGTTTTGTTTGGTTTTAGCCTCCAGTCTTTGACAGGTGGTCGTATGGAGAACTATGGGCCCTGTTATTGGCTTGTTAGGGGCCTTCAGTGAGGGTCAACACACTTGATTAAGGAGGGGTACCTTGGCCTCCATCTCATAATGCATCACATTTGATTTTGCTTTTAAATCATAATTTTGTACCCACTGGATGCATGTGGGACAAATCAATTATATGTTTTAAATAGCTTATAACATTCTTTAAAATTTACTTTTACCATGCCCCATTACACCACATGGGAGAAATCAGTAATTTCCATGCCACTTCAAATTACCTTATCGAGTAAAGCTCAAAATAATGCTAAGTTTGGAGACCATGATAAATGTGTGCCACATCACCAAGTCAAATGCCAATTTGGAGACCATGTGAAAGCTGAGCCATAGACCTCGAGATTACATGCCATTATTGGAAACCATAAGAAATGCCACATACACATAACTTGTGACTTATCTTCCAAGTCATATGCTGAGCTAAGGGACGTGGGAATAGACATGTTGAATACCAAAGGCTAAGTTGGTAACCAACCAACAAACCCATGATATATTTAGTGCCTCAAGCCCACCAAAAGGGGCATTTGCAATGTAAAATGTGGCCGCTTATCTTTAAAAAGACATGAAAGCCATTTAAATTTGCTAATGTGGGATTAAAATCAATAGCCCAAGTGCCCAAAAAGGTAGGCTAATGACTTGAACTTGTGACCTCCCATGCAAAAGGGATAAGCCTTGACCAACTATGCTATGGGCTTCTAAGTGTTTTAAAAGGATCAAACTTTTATTTGAATGAAGCATTCAATCGACTGTGTATTTTTTATTAAGAGGTCGAGAGCTTGGAGATAGCTAGAAAATGGATTTTGATCCATTTGCCAACCTAATAAATAGAGGGTAAGCCTTTTTAATTATGTTTTATAATTTAAAAGAGAATATTATTATTATTATTATTATTATTATTATTATTATTGTTATTGTTATTTGGATATACCAATAGTTTGAGTGAAGGGAACAAAGCACCTTCAGAAGGGGTTGAAGATTGAAGAAGGATTCCATGTGACTAAGCTTGAGTATATCAACGTAGGTTGAATTCTTGGATAGAGATCAGGCTTGAGGGAAGTTGTGAAACATTTGAAAGAATTTGTAAGCCCTTTGTTACATAAATTTAATAGAAATGGCCCTCATTATTGTGCAGACTCAGAGACATAGGCAAGAGATGCCAAACTCTATTATCAATGTCATGTGGTAATTTGTCTTTTATTTGCATGATTTTAATTCAATTTTTATATTTTTTTAAATTAATCAAGAATACATGAAAATTTAAAAAAAATTTGATAATTTTATGACATTTGATTTAAAATAAAAACTAGTTTTATTGGTGAATGGAAGTTAAAAGTCTTGTGATGGTTCCAATCAAATTCGATAACCAAGAACACTTTTGCCAAACAATTTACAAGTTATTTTGAGTATTTCAAGAATTTGTTAATTTTTAGAAATTTAGAATCCATAGTTTTAAACTTCACTTTGAGTTTATCAGTGTAGTTTATAGATCAGGTTCACACAGGGACAATGAACAAAACCTATAAAACTCAAGTCCCTGCAAGTAATTTGGACAACAACGATAGAAGAGGATAATAGCATTAGAATCTAGGGTGTCCTATTTTAATGATCCTATCTCTTCACAAAATAAAAGATAGATCCTAATTTGTAACACTATCCTAGTCCTGTACAACCAATATCAAACCCTACAATAGATGTTTCAATTCATTTTAAGCTAGGTATTATTTTCTCTATATTTATTGCTATTTACAAAAAAGGTTAAAAACATAAATAAATTTTACAAATCAGTAGTTAATTATTTAAATATTATTTAGTAATTTAGTCAACCCAGACCCTTAACTAAATTAAGAATAATACTCCAATATTATTAAAAAAATTTAAATCATTTGGTAAATCTGACTTACTTTGTTTGCACATAAAAACCCTAGTGTAAATTCCTTACTAATTTTTCCCATAATTTTATGATTTTTATTGCTTATTTAAAATAAAAAAATCACATTTAATTTTTTTAATTTACCTTAGTAATTTTAAAAATCATTTATTCCAAACCCTAGTTGAATTTACTAGGTCCTTTTGCACATAAAAACCTTAAAAACCCTAGGGAAAACTTCTTTCTAGTTTTTCCAAATTTTTTAAAAATTTTCCTTCATATTTAAATCAGAAATTCACATTTAATTTTTAAATTTACCTTAGTAATTTTAAAAATAATTTCATTCAAACCCTAGTTACTTACTAAGTCTTGGTACCTTTTCCAATATTTTTTTGATTTTTATTGCATATTTAACATCAGAATTTCCATTAATTTTTTTTAATTTACCTTAGTAAGTTTTAAAATAATTTTATTCCAAACCCTAGTTGAATTTACTAGGTCCCTTTGTCCACAAAAACCCTAGAAACCCTAGGAAAAATTCCTTGCTTATTTTACAATAATTTTTAAATTTTTCTTGAATATTTAAATCAAAATTACACATTTAATTTTTCAAAATTTCCATAATAATTTTGAATTTTTTTATTTCAAACCCTAGTTGCATATATTAGGTCCCTTTGCTTCTTGAAGTATCACCTTACATCTAAATCAAATTTCACATAAAATAAAAAATAGATCTCACTTCTTTCAAAACATTTCTAGAAAATAATGAGTCCATACTTGGTCCTATCATGTATATGAATGATGAAGTTTACCATATGTTAATGCAAAGTTTTGTACTAGTCTTTTCATGTTTACTTTTCATATTATTGGATGATATTAAGAAAGTTACTACTAAACATGTTAATATCCATTTCCTTCAAGGCAATGTTTACTTTTCTTTAATACAAGGCTTCATTGCATACTTTCTCTCTCTCACATGGAATAATTTTCAAGTCTATCTTGCTAAATATATTAGAATTGTGATATCTAATTCAATGTTTTTTTTATATATTAGTGCACAATTATATGCTCTCTATCCCTTGCTTTCAATCTCTCATATGGAAAATTTTTGAAGGTTATTTTGCTAAACATATTAGAAATATCATATTACATGTCAAAAACATTTATGAATCAATGCACAATTCGATGCTCTATATCCATTGCTTACTATCTCTCATTTAAAATGATCTTAATAAACATATTTTTATACAATATATAACTCTAATTACATGAATTTTATCCCACATACATGGTTTCTACCTAGAGGATCCATTGCATAAGCTAACAACCACCTTTCAAGTTTCAATGTCATATGTTATGCATAGGAAACAATTTCCTTTTCCTCCTCTCCCCCAAGAGGGTGATAACTACTTTCCCTCTAACTAGGTTCATGATATCACCCCTCCAAAAGGTGAGGCAGCCCATACTATTGTTCCTAATGCATAGATTAATCCTATATCTTATTTGAAACCTCTTTATCATATGTGTTTACATGCTTAATCAAAATCAACTAGGGTTTGAACTTGTGAGACTCTAAGGGATCAAATCACTAGTATGAGAAAGTTAATTTTAGATTTATAAAGGCAAAATCAACTATTACATGAAAATCTCACAACATTGGAAAATTAGACGATAAAGCCTCAAAGGCACCCTAGTGCCAATCATGTATATTCACCTTCATCTACTAAATTGGTTGCAAGAAATATAACATATCAAAATAATAAATCACAACAAAGTAATTCTACAACTAGTGATTCAAAAAGAATTCAAATATTAAATAAGAGTTCAAGTGAGGTACTAAGGGAAATGCTTAAATATAAGTTGATCACACTACTTCATCTACATCTAGTGAGAATATATAGATATTATTATGCATATCATAGAATGGATGGGCATCACACAGATTTATGTTTGGCATTGAAACAACATATACAATAGATAGTTGCTAAGGAGGATCCTATACAAGGCAAATTAGTCAAGTAATCCATAGTGACATAGGAACACATTCACAAAGGGTCAAACTCAAAAATAATATAAAAGTGGTTACCAAAGCATAACTCACAACAATAAAAGGATCAAAAAGCAAAATTAGAGCAACAAATAGTACCACAATCATAGGTAAAACATGAAAAAGATACAAATCTACCTATCCAAAATGAGGCTCAACTTTCAAAGTAGTATGGATTTGGTTAATAATATCTACAACAATTTGATTATCAAGGTCAAGGGTTGGGCAAGGATGCTCAAGGAATCACTAATCCTAATCTAGCAGTTGATAATGTTTGTCACCAAAGTTTGGGATTTATTGAACATCCTAAGGCAAATCATTCACAAATACAATTTATCAAAGGAAAAGGTCTAGATACAATAAAAATCAACACTAGCATTCCATTGGTTAAAAATCAAGATGATAACGATAAGTGGAATAATAAAGGTTACTATGATTTTCAAGATACCAACAATGAATCCAAATATTCATTGTCATATTCATATCCATTTCCTCATGCTTCACAATCATGCATAATTATCAAGGTCAAGGTCAAGGGTTAGGTAAGCATGCTCAAGGCATCACTACTCCTATTCAACAGTTCATAATGCTTGTCACCAAGGTTTGGCATTTATTAGAAATCCTAAGGTAAATCATTCATATATGTAATTTATCAAAGGAAAAGATCTAGATATAACAAAAATCAACACTAGCATTCCATTGGTTCAAAATCAAGACAATAACGATGAGTGGAATAATACAAGTTATTATGATTTCCAAGATACTAATAATGAATCCAAATATTTAATGTCATATTAATATCCATTTCCTCATGCTTCAAAATCATGCATAATTATCAATGTCAAAGTCAAGGGTTGGGAAAGCATGCTCAAGGCATGACTACTCCTATTCTAGAAATTGATAATGTTTATCACCAAGTTTTGGAATTTATTGAAAATATTAAGGCAAATCATTCACAAACAAAATTTATCAAAAGAAAAGATCTAGATATAAAAAAAATCAACACTAACATTACATTGGTTCAAAATCAAGATGACAAAAAGAAGTGAAATAATAAAGGTTATTATGATTTCCAAGATACCAACAATGATTCCAAATATTCAATGTCATATTCATATCCATTTCTTCATGCTTCAAAATAATACATGATTCCTTTGTTTGATATAGGATACCATTATGGGGAGTATCCTATGAGACTCATCAGTTAATATCATTTCTTCTCAATATTTATTGTATTCAGATTTTTTTTGCTTACTTGTACATATTTTTTCAGCCTAATTATACATAGTCTCCTTATAATAGATTGTACATAGTTCAAAATTCTAAAAATACCAAAAATAATACAAAATTTTAAAATAAAAAAAATTCAAATAACTCAACATACCAAAAATATTTCAATTGTATGCATTATCAATGATTTAAATTTATAATACCATGCTAGACTTATATTTGTTGTTCTATGCTATTGTTTTTCAATTTATCTACATTACCATGTTTCACTTGATCTTATTTGAGTGTGTGCAGTGACTTCTAGATCCTTGATTACTTCACATTAGCCATTAAGGGGGCATCCTACTTCATACATTGAGACACATATTAATATATCTACCCACTGGGATCATCTTCTACATGCTTACACCATCTAGGTTATGTCATTACTATACTACACACTCTAGTTATCATGATGATGTACATTACTTACTAGCTTACATAGATTACTCTATTGACACTCACTAGTATATAACACTTGTGTATTTATTACCATATACCTAGTCTTTTACTACATATTTTGCATACTTTCAATACTTGCTTTGATTAGTTGGATGTGATTCCATTTCTCAGTTCCTATTTTGTCTCTTATGTGTGCCTTAAGACATTTGCCAATGTCCTTTGCTTCTATTCTTGTTTGTGCCTTAGGAAATCTACCAATTTCTTTTGCTTTTACTCTTTTAAGTGATTGTGGCCCTCATTCCAACCTTTCTTATTTTTAATTGTATGTGTATGTGGCATTTAAACATGCCTTATATGATTAATTTCTAGTTTGAGTGACATGTGCCCATGTCCCTTCTTTTCTAAGCTCCTTGGCCACTCTTGTATTCTTATTACTTGATGCCTTGTGTGATTGTTTCTTGTTTTATTCTCACTATTTGTAATGCCATGATCCAAATCATGCATTTTCTTGTTATCTTAGATGCCATGATAGACATCATGTTCCATTCCTCCTTGAAAACTAACAACTAACATTTCTAATTTTAATTCAGTAAATTGCACATGTTATTACATTGTTATATCTATCTAGGCATACCCCTATTGATATAACTATCTCTAATACAAACTATGTTATATCTTGAGACATCTTTTCAATTATCATTACTATATAATGTATTTCACAACATAACACACTTGTAGGGATATTTATTATCAGGGTAGTCATTATAGGGTCTTTATTCCTACCCTCATAAGAGGGAACAACAAACAAGGGTTTTGTCACAAATATCAAAGCTCCTATAGATCAAAAAATTAGTTTTTAGAACACTCAGAACAAGAATCAAAGGTTAAATTAGGTAGACTAGACTAGAAAATGATGATGATTATAGAACAATTGTTAGATTTAGTAAAGGACAATAGTGCTAGACATGGACAATAGTGTCAAACAAAAATGTGTCCTATTTTTGGCACTCCTATCCAAACAGCAAAAACATTATATTTTTTAGATATAGGAAGACATGTAAGCTCAGTTATAGTTTTATCAAATATAGTTTAGTTTAGAATCAACAATTTTAGTACAATTTTTCTTAGAGAATCTAGGTATAAGGGTCATCATGCACGACATGATGGCTCTCACTTCCACTTTTATATTAAGTATTTGGTATAACTTCTAGATTAGAATGTTTCAAACACAAGTGATTGGGGACAATGTGTGTGACACATTGGTTTTATTTTATTTCCAAGCTCAGTATATTACCTAGGTATTCTTAGTAGTTACATGCCTTAGTAGTTTCATATAAGCCTATTACCCAATTTTGGAGTGGATTTCATACAAGCCTATTCTCCTAATTTTAGTTTGGCCAAGATTGGCCTAGTTTTTAGTACACATTCAACTATCCATGCCACATTGTCAAATTATAGAGCATTCATGGGCCTTTGGAGCCATCTCATATGACACATTCTTACTAGAATTAATTCATAGCTTCAATTAGTGGTAAACAATGGAGCCAAAGGTATATATATCCTTTGTATTCTTGAGCCACCTACTTAGAGGGATTTCATAGTCCAAACATCAATTAACACACACATGATTACATAGCTTCACTTCATAGATGATGATGGAACCAAAGGGCCAACCTTTGCATTCTTAAGCCACTCTCAAGGAATTGAGAATTATACTCTATTCATGATATTAATATTGGTATAACACATACCCAACATCACTCAACATCACTCAATATCATAATAGGTTTTGTATTGGTCCATGTACCTAGTGAGTTATATTCATTCCTCTCTCTTCTCCTTTATATCTTACCTAAATTTTATATATTATTATTTTAGATATAGCATATCTAGTAAGAACTAATTTAATCTTTGTTTTCTCTTATATATTTTCATTTCATAATGTGCTCTCTCTATACACACTCAACATCACATAGCTTCATGGGATTTACCCTTGCATGTAATCTTAGGTATGCTTTCTACTTTCTTTTATTCTAGTATTTCATTTTTCTACATCACTATAATAAAGGAGGGGGAAAATATAGTCATATAAAATGTCTAAATTGGTAGCATGAGTGTGGCTTGTAAACCCAATCCATAGGACCCTCTTACATGCTCTCATAACCCTTCTAGACACCTTTTTGCTTATAATAAATCATCCATAGAATTACAAGCCCTGATTTCAACTCAACCATGTGGCATTTCCCATGCTAATTCCACCCCCCCACATCCTGAGCCTATAGGATAGGAGTGTTAGGGTTAGACTATAGCACTGAACCCTAAGGTGTCCCACTTTTAATGCTCCTATCAAGTCATATTTTGATCCCAAATGACCATTTCCTTCCAATTCCTATTCTTTATTATGTTGGCCTAGCATAGATACATTTAAACCATGACCAATAGATATTTATAAAAACCCATTCAAAGTTCATTTAGAAGAGGCTGAAAAATATTACAAAGCAAGTAAGAATATAATCAAAACCATTTAGGCAAATTTCCCTATTCTCTACATATATCCATCCAATACATCTACAAGCATATCCAAATCCTCAAATTAGTCCTTAGTCACCTTAAACACACCCAATTTATCATTTTTGCATCTTCATTACACTATTACATAGAGCACATTAAGTAAAAGAATTACATATGGCTTGATCCCTTTTCAGAGTATTGGTATATAGGTAGTGTGCCCATATAATGGGTGTGGATACACATTAAATGCATATTACACACATTAAACCCCTTATTTCTCAAGTTTCATTAAAGCAAAATGAAGTATAGGGTTTGAAGATTAAATCAACTCTACAAGGAGTTTCATAGAATTTCAATAGTTGAGATTTCATAGGCAAGCTCACATAGGGACAACAAACAAAATCTAGAAAACTCAAGTCTTTGTGAGTAGTTTGGATAATAGCGGTAGAAGAGGACAATAGTGCCAAACTCTAGGGTGTCTTATTTTGATGTTCCTATCTTTTCACAAAATGAAATCTAGATCCTAATTTGAGATACTATCCTATTCTTGCACAACTAATATCAAACCCTACAATAGTTGTTTCAATTCATTTTAAGCTAAGACTTATTTTCTCCATATTTATTTCTATGTATAGAAAGGTTAAAAATACAAATAAATTATATAAATAACTATTTAAATTATTTCAATATTATTTACTAATTTAGCCAACCTAGACCCTTAACTAAATTAGGAATAAGACTCAAATATTCCCCAAAAAAGTTAGATCAATCATCATTTCCATTTGTTAATCAAATTATAACTTTCTTGTTATTTCTTTTCTATGGTGAAAATACAAATTGCTTGGTTAGTTGTTTAAGTACAAGGAACAAGTTAGATAAGTGTATAGAATTGGTGAGCCAAAATGGGGTCTTAAGTAGACATTTTTTTCCTAGAAAATATGAAATCTCAACTTGTACAGATTATTTGAGATGTCTACACTCAAAACATGAAGATGGTAAGAACATAAAAATGATAAAACATGGATAGATAACAATGTACCCCTCCCTAACTACCTTAATGTTTTTAATATGATAGAATTAGGCCTAGTTTGGAAGCATATTATTTTTTTCCATTTGGATGAACTAAAAAAAGATATCTAAACAAATATAGACATATAATTAGGGAATATAGTGGCATACAAAAACATATCTAGAAATTAATATAGATGGAAACCTTAAAGTTGTGTGTGTGTCTATATAAACACACTATTCTCCATATATATATATATATATATATATATATATATATATATATATTGATATATATATATATATATAGTATACATATGTATATTATATATATATATATCAATATATATATATATATATATATATATATATATATATATATATATATATATATATATATATATATATA
>JARHVA010003577.1:1287500-1330000 GCA_037957365.1 Torreya grandis
ACCCTGCCCCAGACTCCTATTGTCCCAGAAGGGGACCAAGATTTCGCATGATTCTTGGACCTTAACGTCAAACCCTTGCAGCACTATCTTGTGCATATCCAAATGTGAGACTCCTTAGGCAACCCAATCTATGGGATGCTGACTTCCTTAGTCGAGACAATGATCACATCAACAACATCTACAATTCAACCTATAGACAATCAAGCCAACACCTCGACTAATAACCCAACCATGTCCTACCTTCAAAATTTAGCCTCTCCTTCTAGACCTACCTCCATGGGGGTTCTGGTACCCCCTCAACCTTAAATGACTCAACCAAATCCTACACCTTTCCAAAACCTAGTGGTCTCTATCCCCCCTACTCTTGCACCTATCAACACAAGAGTAACTGTCTACCCTTCAACAAGTGTGGCCACTCCTCAACCATCTTTGACGGCCCCTATCCAATTTGTGCCTACCAACCCCATAACACAAGGGCCCTTGGCTTCAACTTCTACCTCGATAACTAGCTACCCATATATTGCATCTATGCAACCAACCACGTCATATGCCCCTCTCAATATCTTTCAAGCACCTTATAATCTAGGGGGTGCTCCACTCGCCAATTCATCAGTAGACATCATCAAAATGTTGATGGACAAGATGTCTAGCCTAGAGACCTCCATTTTTGGCTCACACAATGCTCTCTCATACGAGCAAATTTACAATGAGCCCATTCATCCTTCTGTCCCGATCATCCATACCCCAGTCAATGGGAGCTTCCTAAATTCTCTTGCTTTCAAAGCAAGGAAGACCCGCAACAACACTTACAGGCATTCAGACATGCCTGTTACCTTATTGCCCATGACGATGCATTGCTTTTACGCACATTTCCTATGTCTCTCTCTAGTACTGCGCTTGACTAGTACAGCTCTCTTGCTAGCCATTCCCTCTTCACATTCACACAACTAGCCTAGCTCTTTCTTGATCACTTCTCCATCAACATCACCAAAAAGGTCTCGATCACAGACCTCTATTCTATCCATCAATTCGAGGACGAATCCATAGCTGACTTTATTGCTCACTGGAGAGGCCTCATCAATCAACTCTCCTTTTCCTTACCCCAACTGAACTTATTGAACTTTTCTCCCAAGCCTGTGCCAAACATATTTCTTCCACCTTACGGGTTCAGACCTTTCGCACCTTCGACGAAGCCTTCATGATGGCCCACAAACTTGAATTACATGCCATCAAGGAGAATAAAGTCAAGTTGCGGAGCAAGAATCCCAACTCTAAGACCAATGACTCCTCTTCTTCTAAACCTTCATCATCCAATCCTAAGTCTAAAGCTTCAGCTAACGCTGTGGTCATTAGACCTTCATCCTCTTCGCCATCAACCAATCAACCTGAGCCATCCACATCTCAGAGCACCACCCACCAATTCCAGTAGAGATACATATAATGACAGTATACTCCTCTCAGAGAATCATATACGTCTGTGCTAGAAAAACTTGTTAAATAGGGGGTTCTCAATCTCCCCCAGATCTGACCACCTCCACAATTTGATCCCTCACGTGCCATCCCTGCATGGTATAGGGAAAATGACTTCTGCAACTACCACCATGTTAAAGGACATGACACAAGAAATTGCAAGACCCTTAAAAACATAATCCAAGACATGCTCGAAAAGGGTGACCTCATCCTAGACAATCCCAATGCCCCCCCTAATTAGGGGATTGACATCTTCAAGCAACCATTCCCCAATCATCCACCAACCCAAAACAATGTCCAGACCTTGATTGACAACACTCATGAACACAACATTCGAACAGTCAATACAGTCTCACCTTTCATCCCCGACCAACCTCAAGAGGTTAGTCCATCTATCAGTCCATCACATGTGGACGAACCTCTTTCCCCAGTTATTTCTCTATCAATCTCTCTCATTTTGGAGGATGCTTCAACCTTACTGGTGCCACTGGTCTCACCATCCTCCTTCCTGCTACCTATGGAGGACCCAACCCTTCCTACTCCTTGACCGTAAGTGGAGGGCACCATCATCCCTGCCCTTTACCTGCTTGAGGAGCGTCATTCTCCAGTTTCTTCTCCACCGATGGAAGACCCTGCCTCTCCTTCGTCTCCAACCAAGGATGAGTCTGTCATGACTTCATCATGCCATGGGTTCGAGACTGCCACACCCATCTCATCTTTGGCCCCACAACCATCAACATCTTCTCAAGGACCCAAACCTCATCCAACATCTTCTCAACCATTTTCCCGACTAGTGGAGAAAATTGGACTTCTCCCTTCAAGGAAAGTGGAGCATCAGGGATTGTGGGAGCATCTTAAATCTCTTCAACATGCTCGTGCCCTCTCCTCTCATGCTGCCAATCCTCCCAAGGTAGAATCTCCCAAGACTCTCAACAAAGACCAGACTCCCGCTTCTAAACCCGCATCTACCCCATCTAAACCTATCAAGTCACTTGGCATTCACCCTGTCTCTACCTCACTCACCCACAAGTGAAGGTGGACTTAGACCAGACCTCAACCAATAGTAGTCTTCCAACCAAGTCAAAGAAGACTTCCAGACCATAGAAGTGAACGTCTCTTCCCCTGTCACCATTACCTTCCATTTTGGGCCCCCATCCTTTGACCCTAACCAGAGTCCTTCCCACACCGACCTCTAATCAAAACTAGTTGCCTCCTTTGCTTCCTCTACCTATCTCTAGCCTACCCTCCCCTAAAAAGGTGGTACCTCTCATGAAGAAAGTTCTGTCTCTGCCTGTCACTACACCATCAACCCAAAAGGTGGTATGAAAACCTCATCCAACTCTGCCTAAGCAAAAGTCATGAACAACGCACACATCAACTAGCATGGACCCTTTAGTGGGCTCATACTCATTGATATTGCATCGACTTTTGTAGACTTCCAGCATAACCCTTCCGCCCATCAGGCCTTTCCAACCTCTTGGGTCCAAGCCCTCCTGGTTCGATGACACGAAGATTTGCTTATACCATCGTATGCCAGGACACGATACCGAGACTTGCTGTGCCCTCAAGGCCATCATTCGCCGCTATATGGAGAAGGACACTCTTCTCTTTAAGGACACTCTTGACTGACCCTCGACACCTTCCCATCCAACCTCTTCAACCACATCAACATCTCACCAGCAGGCCATGACCCCTTCTTTACCTCCTATCTTTGAAATCAATGCTATCCACATAACCACTAGGTCACAAAAGGATAGGGTGAAAGAAAAAGCTGCCATTCCTTGGACCTACCCTTTCATCAAGCCACCTCAACCGCCCAAGCCTAAAATTTCTATCCTTGGCACATTTCAGCCTTCTTCTTCTTCCTCTTTCAGGCCGATTCATGACTCCATGTTAAAACAACTTCACCAGACCCCTGTGAAGATGTCCCTTTATGACCTCATCCAAACCTTGCCTCAGCATCATCAAGCCCTCATCCAAGCCTTGCAGGTAGCAGAGGTCCAACTTGAAGACCCCCAACCACTCACTACCCTCATCCACTCTTTATCTCCTGTTGCCTCCATCACATTCAGCAATTCTGAGATTCCCACATCTAACACGGAAGATCAGGATGCCACCCTCTTCATCACTGCCTATGTTAATTGCACATGCATTAAATGTGTTATGATCGACAGAGGCACTAGCATCAACATTATCTCCACCTATGCCTTTGATCAATTGGCTCTTCCCAAGAATTGCATTTCCAAGACTGACATAATCTTGTGCTCTTTCAATGACACCACTACCACAACCATCGGCACAGTCTTCCTTCACATTCACATTGGTCCACGCACAGTCCCAGAGCTCTTCTATATCATTAAAGGAGAGTTTCCATACAACATGTTGCTGGGCCGACCCTGGATCCGTGCCATGGCCTGTGTCCCCTCCACCCTGCACTGTTGTGTGAAATTTGAGCACGACGGGCAAGTCCACACCTTTCCCGCTGACCCTTCACCCTTCAAAACTTGTAACACCACCTACCGTCCAAATGATGTCCTCATTCCTATCAAGCCATCAACCCCAGCACTGCCTCCATCCTTAGAACCTTCAACTAGTTCACAACCAGTGGTCGCCCTCACCCCTCCTCTTCCAGTGACTACCAAAGACCCCATGGAAGACATCTTCCAGTGACTTTCACTTGGGGAATATCGCTTGCTAACCTTAGACATGTTCCAAACTCCGCAAGAGTATAGACGCCTTCACCACAGCCCCAGTTATGACCATCAGATCAGGATGGTCGTGCCTTATGGTCCTCCTCACCTTTGAACCAACCTCATCTATGGGGGGCTTAACCAAGCTCCTCTTGACGAGAACCCTCTCTCTTCACCCCAACCATTCACATCAGACTTCTCATTTCCTGGAAACCCCACCTTTGCACACACTTACCTTTACAGGTGTGCATGGAAGGGTTTTGGTTTTGGACGCTATAAGCAGGGATCCCATTAGCCCATCGAGCTGCTCAATGATGATGATGCCAAGAAATGGTATGGCCTGGGATATCATGACCCAACTCAAGCCTCTGTAGACCTTTGCCTCGAGCCAACCATTGACCAATCTCCTTCAAGCTCACCCCTTCTTCCCCCTTCACCTACGGAGTCAGTGGTTTCCATCCCTCCTAGTTTTTTTTCCATAAACACCATCTGCCTGGAACCCCTGACCTATCAACTAAATGGGGTGTCCAGGTGTCTCCCTCTCATTTATCCCTCCATGATAGAAGATGAGTTAGTGACCATCAACACTGTCTGCTGCGTAGACGATGATGCCATTCTTTCTTACATGGGCATTGATGACTCTTTCATCTAGTGCTCCCTCCCTTCTGAGACCCAGGTTATGTTAAATGAATCAACCATTGACATCAACCTCCCTTTTTCTAATGTTCCATGCGTCTTAAAGATTGGCCAATCTCTAGATGCCCAAGAGCAGCTTGACTACACTCAGTTCCTCTCAGACCATAGCAAGGCCTTTGCCTGGACCTACAGTGACATGCCTGGCATTGAACTCACCATTGCTACCCATAACATCATCACCAAACCAAAGGATAAGCTTGTTAGGCAAAAGCTTTTAAAGATGCATCCTCACGTTGCACTCTTTGTTAAAGAGGAACTTCAGCGCCTTCTTTCTATCTCCTTCATCCAACCCATCAATTATCCATAGTGGGTCTCTAACATCATCCAAGTCACCAAAGCAACTGGGGGGATCGAGATCTGCACGGACTATTGCGACCTCAACCTAGCCTATCCTAAAGATGACTTTCCTCTTCCTAATATTAACCAGCTTGTTGATCTCACAGTCAGCCATGAGATGCTATCTCTCATGGATGGGTTTTCAGGATACAACCAGATCCTGATTACACTAAAAGATTAGCACAAGACTACCTTTATCACCCCATGGGGGAATTTTTGCTATTGGGTCATGCCTTTTAGCTTGAAGAATGCAGGCATCACTTATCAGCATGCCATGACTTACATTTTCCATGATCTCCTCCATAAAATCATGGAGGACTATGTGGATGACTTGATCGACAAGTCCAAGCTTCACTGTGACCATTTGACCATCCTCAAGATCATCTTCTCTCGCCTTCTTCAATACAATGTCCACCTTAACCCCAATAAATGCATCTTTGGGGTCCTCTCAGGTAGGCTCCTTGGCTTCATCATTTCTTTCTGTGGCATCGAGATAGATCTTGCCAAGATCCGTGCTATCCTCAAAATGCCACCTCTGACCAATCTCAAGCAGCTTCACAGTCTGTAAGGGAAGCTCCAGTCCATTTGTCATTTCATCTCATAGCTTTTTGACTGCTGCCAACCTTTTCATCATCTCCTTAAGAAGGACATCTCCTTTAAATGAGATAAGGACTGCCAAGAGGCTTTTGAAGCCCTCAAATGCTATCTGGTCTCTCCACCAGTCCTCATTCCACCTAAAGACGACCAACCCTTCTACCTTTATATCTCTACCACCAACCATTCGTTAGGTGTCATGATCGCACACTGAGACGAGCATCACCATGAGCAGGCAGTCTACTACATTAGCCAAACACTGGTCGACTATGAAACTCGATATACTCATATCGAGAAACTCTATTTGGCATTAGTCTTTGCCGCTACTAAGCTCTGCCATTATCTTCTCAATCATAAGACCTTTGTCATCACTCACACTGACCCTCTTAAATACATGCACTCTAAGCCACATCAAAATCAACGTATGGCTCGGTGGCTCATGTTGCTTGCTGAGTTCGACCTCGAGTTCATCCAGCAAAAATCTATCAAGGGGAAAACCATCGCTGACCAACTAGTAGATGCCCCTCTTCCCAACAATCAACCTTCACAGTACGAGTTTCCTGACGAATCTATCACCGTGCTTTCCACCAACGATACCATCTATCAAATGACCATGTTCTTCGACGGCTCCAAATGTCAATTCGGTGGGGGTGCGAGAGTCATTCTCATCCCACTCGAAGGTGAGCCCATGCCTCTGTCTTTCAAGCTTGACTTTGATTGTACCAATAATATGGCTAAATATGAAGCCTTAATTTTGGGACTTCAAACCACTCTTTCTCTTAGCATCAGGTCCATCAACATCTTCGGTGACTCACAACTTGTCATCAATCAGCTCAACAGTTCATACCTCTATAAAAATGAAATTTTACAAAGATACAAAAATCGTGCTGACACTCTTCTAGCCTCTTTTGACCATTACCTCTTGTAGACTATTCCTTGATCCACAAATAAGTTTGCTGACACCATGGCTTCTCTCGCCTCACATATCCCATCTTCGTCATCTTCATCTAGACTTTTTGTCACGGTGCATCGTGTGCCGCTACCTTGATACATTTTCCCCATTCATGTCAACACCATAGACTCTAGTCCATGGGATGTTTGGTATAAACAACTTATGGACTACTTGACTCATTCTGCCATCCCTCTCGATCTCTCTAGCAATGCACGGTGGGCTTTCATCAAATGCACGGCTCGCTATACCATGCTAGGGGGTCTTCTCTATAAGCGAGGCTTTGACAGCCTCCTTCTTTGTTGTCTAACCTCCACTGAAGCCTCTCATGCCATAAAACAAGTCCACAATGGGATTTGTGGCAGACACTTTAGTGGGAACTCGGTTGCCAAGCGCATCCTTTGCCTGGGTTATTTTTCGCCCACTCTTCATCAAGACTGTAGCGATTATGTTCGGCATTGCATCAAGTGTCAGCAGCATGCTAACTTACTCCATCTCCCTAGCCACGCTTTACAAGTCACTCAAGATTTCTAGCCTTTTTCTCAGTGGGGCTTGGATCTCATCGGTGAGATTAACCCTCACTCTTCTCTTCGTCATCAGTCCATCATCACCGCCACTGAGTATTTCACTAAATGGGTGGAAGCCATTCCTCTTGTCTCCACAAAAGCTGACAAAATTGTTTACTTCATCAGCACCCACATCATCTATCATTTTGGTGTTCCTCACAAAATCATCACCGATAACGGCAAGTCATTCAAAAACAAAACCGTCCAGAAACTCTGTGACTCATTCGGCATCAAGCTCAGCTTCTCTTCGCCTTACTACCCATAAGCAAATGGGCAGGCTGAGGCTTCCAACAAAATTTTAACTAAAATTCTCATGAAGGTAGTCAATGACACTGGAAGGGACTGGCACATTCACATTCCCTTCGCTTTTTGGGCCTACCGCACTAGCATCTGAACCTCTACGGGTGCTACCCCTTTCTCTCTAGTGTACGAAACAGAGGCTATCCTACCTCTCGAAGTATAGATCCCATCTCTTCACATCTCTCTGCATGACATTCTCTCCAATGATGACTTTCATCAAGATCACTTAGCTCAACTGGAGTTACTTGACGAATGTCATCTTGCTGCCCTCAACCATCTCCATGTCTATCAAAATCACATCAAGCGAGCCTATGACAAAAATTTGGGAGAATGAGATTTCAACATCAGAGACCTCATCCTCAAAGAAAACCAACATGTGACCAATATGGAGCAAAGTAAATGAGGCAAGTTTTCCCCTAATTGGCTCAGACCTTTCATCATCATGCACAAGTATGGGTCAGGGACTTATCATCTATCCTCTCTCGACGGATGGCCAGAACCTGAGCCTCTTAATGCATTGCATCTGCAACCATTCTACTGTTAGACGAGTACTCATCCACTTGACATTTAACTTGAGCTCATCCCTTGAGCAATCCTCATCCTCTTAATCCTCATTCCTTTCAACCCTATTCTCCTAAACAAATCCTCTATAACCCTTTTATGATGCATGGATGCTTTGTCCTAATAAAAGGGAGCCCTTGAACTTCTATAGTCTTGTCCATGACTCCAGATTCTGTCAAAAAAAATAAAATAAAAATAAAAAAAATCAAGATGTCAACATATCCAAGGTCACCCAATCAAATAAAAAAGTAGACTGCTCCCTCGAAGGACAACTGTATTATCATTACTGTAGCTAATAGACTGCTCCCTCGAAGGATAGCTATTCAAAGCCCTTAAATATATAAAGCAAAAATATAGACCACTCCCTCGAAGGATGGCTATGACTAAATCTTGCTACAAACAGCACTCTTTTAGAAGCTTCCTGTATTGATCAGCTTCACAAATGACCACAAAGCAAAATGACATCTCTATGTAGACTTCCCGCATCGATCAGTCTGTGCCAAAAAAAAAAAAAAAAATGGGTCATGGACTTGGCTTGTAGTTGTCTCGGGGTCTCCTATAAAAAGGGGTAAGGTTATCCTTACTCATAAAATGGGTTACCCTATCCTCCTCCTATTATAACACCTACTCAAGGGACTTCGAGCTCACTTTAATGTCAAAGTGATTCGATTACCGTTCTAACACAACCATGGTCAATGACGCAATGCATGAAGGGGGCTCTTTGTTCTAACAACCCCTATCTATGCTATCATTCTGGTCCTTGTCAATGAAAGGGTGATTATGCCTTTCACTTTCTACTTATACTTTGGTCACATTCGAATTTCATCACTTGTCAAACCCAATCAACCCAACACTTTTTCAGACCACTCACATAGCCTATTCACACTAGTCTCTATGGACACCAATACACATGGGAACTATCAACCAGACACAATTTATGTTAAGCATAAACCAATACTTGTTAAAGCATAAATAGACCTCAATTCATTTTTAGCATACATCCATCATGACTATGGAACATTGCTAGGGATGAAAGACTTCTCAACCAGTGTTACAGAATACACCATTTGGAAGTGACTGTAACATCTTTTTCTCCTCATCATTTCGACACATGACCAAACCAATCATCGACCAATCTTCTCAACTAGTCTGAACTACATTGGTCTAAGGCCCTTTCCAATCTGGGCTATGTAGGCAGCACTCAGATGACACAACTATCTTCTGGGGTTAGCTCGACCACCCTCATTTGTTCATCTCTCTGATGGTCAAAATTTCTATCCTTTGACCATGACCTTGACCTCGACCAAGACCATCGACCACTTCGACCCTCTTCCTCCCTTTTAGGGAGAACTACATAGGCCTGAGGCCCTTAGGACAAGGGTTATGTAGGCAGCACTCAGTTAACATGGGGTCTCTTGGGGTTAGCTTGGCCATCCTCTTCATCACTTTCTTCCATCCCATTCTCTCGTGACCTGTCAATCATATCACAGTTAGTCACTAGCATAATCATTTTCATCATGTTCATCCATAGTCATTAAACATCACCATTTAATCTAAAAATCATAACCATTCACATCAAATATCAACATTAATATCATTAATCATCATCATATAACCATTTTATTAAACATCACATTCATCATCACATTAGTCATCATAATCACAAATATAACATCATAGCATCATCATTATACGCCTCATATCAAAACATGCATAAAATCAAAGTGCCATAAACATTAAACACATCCATACAATTTCTCATAACTCATGTCAATAATCCAAAATAATCTCATCATATATATCTCAAAGTTTTATACAATTGCTCAATCTGTGCCTCTCTCTCTCTCTAAAAAATCACATACATCTCGCATCATCGGCACGCAGGCCGGTATATACATAACATCACAAAATCTGCCCTTAAGGCTGTGCCTGTGGTGGTGGTGGTGGTGGTCAAGAAGATGTTGTATCCTCTCCCCCCTCTGATCTGTGCCATCTGCATGAATCTGTAGCAGTCGCCCGTGACATAGACTGCTATCGGCTCAACTCTACCCTCATATCTGAGTATCACTGTATCTAAGGAAACCCCCTAATGGCTCCCTCATAATATGCGATCTCATCAAATGCATTATTGTATCTAACTATAGATACAGTCTGTAGTGGACCCATCTGACCTACTGCTATCCCCTGTATTGCCCCCTATGTCTGTGCACATGTCAGCTGCATCAATACCGATGGTCTTGCCCCCTGTGAAAATGTCGGCTACTAAAATGGCTACTGCAATGGGCCCTGCCCTCCAAAACTCTAACCTACCACTCCCTATGCCTAGGCTATGGCCAGCTATCCCTGTAATAGAGTGACCTGACCTATCAGCACTGCCACTTGACCTGTCATCTCTGTCACCTGTCCTGCCACCCCCGCTAGCTGCCCCTACAAAACTATGACCTATCCCTACAAAATGGTCACCTGAGCCTATGCCAAGTCCCTCTCCTATCGTGCTGTGTCCCTCTCCTCATGGGCTGTATCTTGCTCCCTGGTGACAACCTGCAGATCTGACTAGGGACCCACCTATACACCTATGTACCATCCTATCCACCATGCTGTGTAGGCCTCTGTACACCTTGGGTCAGCTATCCCAGGTCCTGCCGGCAACTCCTCAAAATTTAGCCCCTCTGTCTCCTCTGGTAGTGGGAGCGGTGCCTCTATATCATCCCACCTATACTATGGGAATGCGGGAGGTACATCCTATAGCAGCCCATACTGGCACCACACTCTCTCTGTTGGGATCCTCTTGAGCTCACTGACTCACCTACATCTAACCCATCGCATGCTCTGAGTCCCGACCATCTGCTCACCCTGGTCTCTAAATGCTAGATATACCAAGTATGGTCTCCAAATGATATCTACTAGAATCAGGGCCTTTAGTACCCCTCTATAGTGGTCAATATCTTTGACCACTCCATCCACCCGCATTTGCACCATCACCTCACACCATCACCTGAATCTGACCCTGAAGCTAGCCTGGATCACCACTGGGAGGCTGAGAGGTTGTGTCACTGTGATATGCTCGTATGCCCAACAGTGTAGAAGGTGGCCTACACACAAACTGTACCGTCACCACTGACTGATGCCCCATAGCTCTCTATATACCTGGGCCAAAAAGATGGGTGCCCAGGCAAACATTGTCTGCTGCTCTAGTATGTCCATCAAAACCCCGATCATGGCGACCAGGAACCTACCTCCTTCCACATCTAGCAACGCATAGACTATGATGCCAATCATCATTAGGATAGCCAGCTGATGTGTGCCCTCATCTGATGCATACAAAGGCTCATAAGGAAAATTGGCTGAATGGTAGCTCATCTCCGTGATGTGCTCCCCAAATAGTGTAACCATGTGTATATCATGTGCCTCTCTTGAGCATGCATAGATGTCAGCTTCGTGTACCAACAGCCACAAAATTTGGTACACATCCTCAACCATGACTATCATCTCACTAGTGGGTAGGTGAAAGGTGTTGGTGGCATGGTCCCACCACTCGATCAATGCTACCATGAGGCTCACATCCCTCGCCACTCTCCAATAGCGTCTCAGCCCGCCTAGCCCCACTGTGCTCATCTGTGCCCACTCCTCGACCGTCACGCCTCCACACATCTATGTCAACAAGGTTAGGAGGTGATCCCATAGCATCAGAGTCTACCTCGCCTACATCCATCAATAGTCAATCTCATGTTAAAACCATTTTTACTCTTCCTATTTGACCAACCATTCTGACCATCTATGCCTAACCCAACACTCGGGAAGCCCTTGGCGTAGCTTCGACCTTTCAACTTGACCATTTTTCACCACCCTTTCTGACAAGGAAGCCACTAACCTTGGTTAGTGTGCTGATGATGGCACTCACATAACTGACATCAGTCACTTAGTGACCAATGCCGGTCAATGGTCGGCTGACATCGGTGAACCTGCCGACGTCGGTGACTGGTTCGGCCCTAGGGCCGAACGAGGCGAGCCCTAAATTTAGGGCTTCCCCCTATAGACTCCCCAACCCCCCCAAATCACTCCTAAATCATCCCTAAGCTATCCTAGACCCCCCACCCACCTTCCTAGCTACGCTCCCCCCTTAATTTCTTCCTAAAGCAACCAAAAATTCAAAAAACTAAATCGAAACAACAATCAACCAAATAGGGCTAAAAAACCCCCTACCTCGTCTCGATGTCATCGGCATGGTGGCACGATGGGTGTCACTGATGGTGGACCTCCCATGGGTCCTCTACTCCCCTCTACCATCTCTTCCATGCCAATGAATCTTCACACTCTTATTGGCCCACACGCGTCCCTGCAGCATCGAATCGATTCCCTCTCTCCACTAATGTTCCTCTGCCACCTCGCACCGCTCCTCGGTCAAATCTGGGTCACTTTCACTCAATCAACCCCAGAGCTCTTTTTTTTTCTCTTAGTCAACAAGTAGAAAATGAATTTTGGTGGGCCACCAATCCAGTTTTATTGGATTTGGCAGCCCACCGACGTCAGCATATTCGTGCCCTAGACCACCGATGTCGACTGATTTAGATCGACGTTGGTCTTCTTTGGCCACTTGTATCAGTTTTATCACTGACATCAGCAGACTTCAACCCTCCAAATTCTTTTCCATGACCAAAATCATGCCCCCAATCAGTTAGCGCTCTGATAGAAGTCATCTTAGCCTCCTAGGGCACACTTGAGATCACTTTTGCCTCCGTCCCTCGACCACCAGACCTTGGAGATCATGACTATCTCCTCAGACTCTGACCACTTCCAAGACAAACATTGCCTTGGTTGTTTTTTCATGTATGCTACCTCATGAATGGTTAGCCAAATTGTGTGCAGACTATTTTTGACCCTCACAAGTATAGGATTGCAAGCCAGTTGATCCCTACTACTTGTGACTTTTCATGTTTCTGGAAGCACTTTCTGAGCCCAGGATACCTGGAACATGATGACTATTAGAGCTTCAACTTAGATTGAATAACCCAATTAGCTACGACCAAATGCTAGGGCCTAGTTATTTCAATTTTGGCACTCCTCGACCCTCAACCTATGACACTTTGACCTGACCATCCCGTGAAGTGGTATACGCACAATCACAACTATTGCAGCATTCTCACTCACCCTCTCTCTATCCATCTCTCTATCAAATCGACACTCAATCTCATGTTCCCTTCCCTCGACTCTCACTTTGAGGGGGGAACACCTCGTCCCATACCTGGGGCAATCAACTCCTATTTTTGTCTTGCAGTTCGTCCAGAACAACCAATAAGACAAAAAGGGGCAAATGTAGACACTGAAATTGTGTCTACCCCCTAGGTCTTCTTTCACCCTTGGCCCCACTTGGCCCATGTCCTAACCCTTGTCCTAGCTCCCTCCATTTATCAAATAAATATTTTAATTTATTTGGCCCTCTTCCACCTCACCCATGCCACCTTATATCCCCTCCTTAGATCCCCTCACCTCTCTCCTAGCCTTTATTTCCCAAATCTCCCCTTTATCCTTTCTCTCGCGTCTATTTATGCCTCCCTCAGCCATTTTCCCATGGCCCCTTGACCCGGCAATGTGCAAGAATGGACAGAGGCTAATTTTAGCCTCTGTCCCCATTCTTCAGCCGCCGATGTCAGTCATTATATGGCTGACATCGGTGATTCTGCCAGCATCAGTAGCCTTCAAGACCATTCTCTGTAACCATTCTCTAGCTCTGCGTGAACAGAACTCTCTTGACACTTTTGCATTCAGATTTTCTTCTCCTCCCCCTTGTATAGCAACACTAGCAGTTACAGGCATCTTGCAGGAAGGGCTCCAAGCAACAGCTCCATTTGCAAGTCCTTCAACAGCTCTGACAACAAGTTTTTCCATTCTTCAATCAGCAAGCAAGAGGTAAGCACAGTGTTGTTTTCCATTTCATTTCTTATCTGCATTTATCTATTTAGCTAATCACTGCCAAGACCTTCCCTGTCCTTCTCCTGAGAGGCTGAAAGGCCTTCTCAGACCCCTGCCTCTCATTCATTCCCCTTTGTGCTTCTGATTCCCAACTAACCACTTTCCCAGACAACATTCTCAATCCCTCAAACCCAAAACAAGTCCCTCAGAACCCCAGGCAATCTCTCAGACCTCTAAATAGACCTCCCTGACCCTCAGACAAGACCACAATCCATTCTGTAGACCAAAAATCACCCTGTAACCCGACAAGACTCTGTCCAAGACTACTGCCCCAGCCGACCTCGTCCATTTCCCCTACTGACATCGGCAGCCTAACTGACGTCGGTGACATTACCAGACTGACGTCAGTAATACCACCGACGTCGGTGACTGTGCAAAATTAGATTGCTTCTAAGCAGGTATGCATTTGCCTTAAGTTCTTTCTTTCTATTTTTCATCATTTATCACTTTTTGTTTCTGATCAGCATTCTATTTTTAACATTGGACTGGCATCCTCTAAGAAGCCTTTTGCGCTTCTAGGACCAAGCTCTTGCTTGGTAGTCCACCCTTTTGTCATCTAACATTTTTCGTGTTTTAGTGTCTTTCTCTTTCAGGTGTCATCCTCCACAACCAAAGAGGAGTTCCTGCTATCATCTGGATTCTAGTGCGCACGTCTACAACTCGGGTACGTACAAACCCTCATCTTTCTTCTTAGTTTCTCATTTTCTCTTTCTTGAATGTGAAAAGCAAATCTAGCGTAGAAACAATAGGTAATTAGCTATTGTCGCTTAAGTTAAACTATACACCATGAGGGATATAAACATGAATTGAGTGTCACTTTTTTAATTTTTATGTTTTATTATAAAAGTGATGTGTGTTAATAAATACATTATATGACATATTTAATATCATGATGCGATTTGGGGAAAATTGAGCTAATTAACCTAATCTTGACTGTATAAGATGTGATTTGGCATTCAACTAGTCCTAGTTTCATCACAATGAAAAAAATATGATTATTTCAAGAATGGAGGAAATTAGGCCCAATTTTATCACCTTAAACCTAATTATGACTATATGATGTGATTTGGAGTTAAATTAGCTCAAATATCATGACATATTAAGCCATTAGTTAATTGGTATAATTAGTGATATAATTTGGGCTAAATTGAGCCCTGTGAACCTAATTTTGATTACAGAAGATGTGATTTAGTTCTTAATTGATCCCAATTCCATTTAAAAATGAACCAAATAGTATATTTATTTAATAACAGAAGCCATTAGGGATGAGATGAGCCCTTTAAATGTAACTACAACTATAGAATATGATTGGGGGCTCAATTATCCCTAATTTTATCATAGATTTAGTTAATTAGTCCATTGGTGAAATTAGGGACATAATTTGGGCCAAATTGGGCCCATTTCAAACCTAATTCTAAAGGTATAGGTTATGATTTGGGTCTCAATAGACCCCATTTAATAATAGAATGAACTAAAGAGATAATTGGTTCAATCACAGAAGTAATGGGAGATAGTTTGAGCCCATTGAACCAAAATGTGACATTAAGATGTGATTTATGGATAAAATGTCATTGATTCAATCATGAATTGATCTAATTAGTTATTTGGTGTAATTAGTGATGTAATTTAAAATAAATTGAGCCATATGAACCTAATTTTCACTATATAAAATGTGATTTAGGCCTCATTAAAAACCATTGTCATCACATAATAGACCAAATAGTTTATTGCTTCAATCATGGAGGCATTGGGGATCATTTGATCGCTTTAAAAATAAATGTAACTAGATAATGTGATTTGAGGCTAAACTAGCTCATATTTCATCATAGATTGAGCTAATTATTTAATTAGTGTAATTAGTGACATGATTTGGGATAAATTGAGCCATATGAAACCTAATTTAAATTGTATATGATGTGATTTTAAGATTTACTAACCCCAATGTCATCACAAAATGAATCAAATAATTGATTTGTTCAATCATAGGGATAATTGTTGATAGTTTGGGCCCATTCAATATAAATGTAACTATAGGATATGATTGGGAGATCAATTATCCATAATTTTATCATATATTAAGATAATTAGTTAATTGATGAAATTAATAATGTGATTTTTTCCAAATTGATCCTTTAACAAACCTAATTATGACTATATAGGATGTGATTTAGGCCTCAATCAACCCTAATTTCATTACAAAACAAACCAAAGATTTGATTATTTCAATCACAAATGCGATTGGGGCCAGTTTGAGCCCCTTGAAACTAATTTTGATAATATGATATGTTTTGGGAATAAATTATATCTAATTTTATCATGAATTAATCCAATTAGTCAATTGGTTTAATTAGTGATGTAATTTAGGCTATGTTGAGTCATGTAAACCTAATTTTGACTATATAAGATGTGATTTGAGCCTAAATCGACCCCAAGGCCATCACATAATTAAATAAATATAAAATTAGTTCAATACATAGGTAATTGGGGTCAATTTGAGCTCCTTCAACCTAACTATGACTATAAGATTCAATTAGGGGCTCAATTAGCCCTAGTTTTATTAAAGAATAATTCAATTAGTCAATTGATGCAATCAATAGTGTAATTTGGGAAAAATTGAACCCATTTAAAACCTAATTATTAATGTATAAGATGTTATATTAATCTCAATAGGTACCAATTTCATCATTGCATGAACCAAAAAAATTGATTGGTTTAATCACAAACACAATTGGACCAATTTGAGCCCCTTGAATCTAACTACAACATTAAGATGTGATTTAGGGATAAATTAGATCTAATTTCATCATTAATTGAGATAATTAGTCAATTAATATAATTAATAACATTATATGAGACAAATGGATCCCATGAACATAATTTATTGCTTGATTGATTGTATAGGATGTAATTTGTGGCTTAATTGACCCTAATTTTATTATAAACTAAATCAAATATTCAATTGATGTAATCAATGATGAAATTTGGGAATATTAATCCCCTTTAAAACTTAATTATAAGTATAATATATAGAGGATATATGTTATAAGATGTGAATATAAACAATTATTAAGCAACAAGTACACATTATAATGTATACACGTTATAACACATACACTTTCATTTTACTAATAATATAATATAGTCCCCAACAATATTATTTTTTGATATTGAGTATTTCATCCCTATAGTTTTAATATACATCATTATGCACTCTCATAATTTTACAAGTTGTATTTTAATTATTTCATAGTTGTCCCCACCCTTAAAAGTTGTCAACTTTATCTAATTGTGGGTAATGGATTTTTTCTAAAGATTAAAAATAGTTAAAACACAAAACACTAAATAAATTACAGGTGTTGAGAGAAAAACAAAGGTAATGAATTTAAATATTTTGTGAAATATAAGGTACATATACTATCTCCAATCAACCAAACTTCATATATAATGATGCAATGAATAATGATGATGCATGTTTACCTAAAAGTATACATTAAATTTCAAGTCTACATTAAAATCATAAAGTTTTTTATTATGGTGATGATGTTCATATACATGATAATTTACCCTCTAAAAATGAATAAAATAACATGGAAACACATAATGGTGAAATTAAAAATGAATAAAATTTCATGGAAACACTAAACAGTGAAAATAACAATGAAGTAAACTATACAAAAACACAGAATGAAGAAATAATAATGAAATAACAATATGGAAACACCAAATCAAAAAATTGTACCATTAGAAACACCTCCAATAATTTACGTATAATACTTATTTACTTAATTTAAGTTGATGAAAACATTTTGAAACCAATGCCTAAGAAAATATTGACTATGATTCAAGAAGAAAAGTTGAAATAATATAAGATACTTAATTTTAAAATTTAAATGATACTCGAATATGTCAATTATTTTTTTAATTGATGAAATTGCTTAAAATGAGACCTACATTGAACACCCTTGGTATAATAACATCTAATATTGATGGTAAAAATAATTAAATTGTTGAAAATATACATAATGTATATCATATTATAGGAGTGAAAAAATGTACCAAAGATAGTAATGATTCACAATACATAATTACAAATTATATAATAAGTGTTTAAATAAGGAGAAAATGATTAATTAGGAAAAAATTAGAGAATTTAACATAGATATAAAAACATTAATGAAATAAATTTGGAGACCTAAAATACTTGATGATGGAA
Organism: Torreya grandis; assembly: GCA_037957365.1. Classification (NCBI taxonomy): domain Eukaryota; kingdom Viridiplantae; phylum Streptophyta; class Pinopsida; order Cupressales; family Taxaceae; genus Torreya; species Torreya grandis. Next base: position 1,305,846 of record JARHVA010003577.1, read on the forward strand.
ATAAAAATGAATTTTGGGCATTCTCTAGTAGACTCCCATGGAAAGGCAAGACTATAATATATTTTCTCAAAGATTTGCTTTCACATTTTTGGAAATACGACACAAGGGTTTCACCCAATATGAAGTATGTAATGAAAAAAAGAGTGGGATCTCATAACCATGAAACACATTTGAAACATTTCTTGTATATGACCCAAACACAACCATAATCTATTTTTTTTTATAGAAATTCACATAGATTTATATTAGTCAAATATATCCATCTCTGTCAAAATAAATCACACATGTACCACTATTTATTGTAGGAAACATCTTTAATTTTCAATGAATTATGATGTAATTTGTCATATACATTTTAATTTTCATATTGATAACATTTTTTAGGAGTACAAAATGGAAGTTTCACTAAAATCAGTAAGTGAATTTATTCCAACCATTTTTTGTGAAAGACCAAATGCATAAGTTTTATAACAAAGTATGTTTGGATATAACTTAAAAAATTTGTGATGGATTTATGAAATTGAAAAATCATATCCATTGGGAGAGTACAAGTGTAAATAGATAAGAAAAAGTTGGTTTTAGAAAAAACAAATATGTGACATATCAATTAAAATATGGAAAGGAATATAAAAGGTGTGAGATTGTTAAAAAAATATCTATTACATAACTTATGGTTAAATTCATAGAGGAATTTGTGTATTAGTATAAAATGAACACACATAGAGCTTTATGGCTGGATGAAAAAATCAAGTTCAAAAGTACACATTCCCACTTGGTTATATTGTTTCATTAGTCAAATTTTATAAAAATTACACATTGTAACCACAAATGGAGGTTCAATCACAATATAAAAACTCAATACATGTTTCCATTTTCATTCATATAACAATAATGCATGTACCTAATAGTACAGAGTAAGAAAAAATATTAAGGGAGTACCATTTATATGTCAATTATGATTAATCACATTATATAGAGTATGTGAAAGGTTATTTTGATATGTTTTATGGAAATTTGACTGAGAGTAATTTTACTATTAATCAATAACATATTTAGTTAGATAATTATACATCATAATTTAAGAATGCACATATGCTTTAATGGTTAGGCAAAATGCATGTTACTAGTGGTGTATAACATATTTGGAGTTTAAATAAGGTTGGTCATGGAAAAGGGGAGCACAAAGGTGTCAGAGCATGTGTGATAAGATTCCTTGTAAGATAGGAGTTGAATTTCAAATATGGAACTGATTTAAATGATGCAAAAACCATTGTTGAATGGTTTAATGAGAAAATGGCTCATGGTGCTCAAGAAAACTCTAGTGTTTGTAGATATTTTTTGATGATGGAGGAAGAAGGAACAGAAAGGTATGAGGATTGTAAGATCAAGTGATATCCACTCATTACATATCTCTAATACATGTTATTGGATGGTTCATATGAGGTACATGATATATTTTTATTCTACGCATGTAGACTTTGTTTATAATGAGTATGAGTCATAAGAGTTGGTGGATGAATGGATTGGTGGAAATCTAAGTCCAATAAATACATATAGTATTCTCTTATTATTAAAAAATATAAATATGACATCATCACATGAATTTGACCATGTATTTAATATAGTGAAACTAGGTATAAGATTAATCACTTGTATTAAATTCTCATTATCTATTGACATAATTGTTAAAAAAAAATCTTTAATATAGGACATGTTTTTGTATTTACTGTGGATGAGGATAATGAAGAGGGAAAAAATTACTAATTATGTTGGTGTGTAGAGAAAAAAAATTGAATTCCTCTATCATAGATGGGAAATATTGATTATCTTACTAGGTCTGTGGTAGGAATTGAAACATCAATTTGATGATATCCTATCAAAAATTTAGATGTATAGTTGTTTCAAGACTATGAATTACATGGGAAGATATTACACTATTCAAATTTGGTTCTTGAAAAAAATATTCAATTAATTAAATGCTAGGGAAGGCCATTAAACAAGAATATATTGGAGGTTTATGATTCTAACCATTAACCAATTCTTCATACTATCAAGAGTAGAGTAGATCCTAGTGGTTCATTGGATTGGAATTCCAAGTTATGTTGAGTTCAAAAATGTTTATCAAATTTTATTTACTTTTTAGATAATACATATACATTTAAATTTATTTACTTAATAACATATATATTTTCTAGGGTTAGTGGTGCCAAATAAGTTTCTATTTCATGAGGTTTGCAACATTAGTATATAATTCCTTATTCTTGAAGCTAAGAAAATCTTAATAAAATATTAAGAGAAGGTTGGTATCACTACAACATAATTACATATTATCTTTAGGTTGGAGTGACTTTTACATCTCCTAACTAGGTGGATTTAGAGGTTTTTTTTCTTTGTAAAGTATGTAATTTTATTGTCCCAATATTTTGGAATGGATGGATATATAAGAGGAGGTATTAAAATAAAAAATGTTAGTTGGAGGATAAGAACTTATCTCTTGACTACATATAAATAAAATTTAAGCATTGATGAGTATAATGTCTACCATGGATTGATGTCTTATTTTAAATCACCCTTATTTTAGGTTTAATTAGATGGAATATACATTAATGTGAAGGTTATTTCAGTTTTTGTAAACTAATTATGTTTTTATGTGTTTGTAGTTCACCTAAAAAATTGTGATTTTTCATATCGACAAGGATGTTATTAAGGCTATAATGGGTACTCTTTATCCTCACCAAGCATGGTTAGAGGAAAATAACTTGGTAATAGATATTATTTTCTACCCTCAATGTGGTGGTAATGCCCGTTTTTAGCCGTGAAGTACCAGAGGTGGAGAACTCCAACTATGCCTTGAATGATGACAACTTTTGTTTTGAATTGTTTTGCATACTAGAGAAAATATAAAAATGCATATATAGGTGGATTTATATGTCATGGAATTTTATTTTTTTCCTATATTTATCTATTTTAAGTGATTTATTTTCAATGGGAGGTCCTAAAAGCAAAAATGTCAGTTAGAGGATAAGAACTTGTCTTTGATTGCATAAAAATAACATTTCAGCATTGATTAGCATATTATATACAATATAGTTTTATCTATGTTTGATCACCATGATATATTTATAAATTATATTTATTTTAAATTCATTTTAATGTTATTTCAATTCATGTAAATGACTTATGGTTTTCATTTTTTGTGCATATGAAGTTTACCTAAAAAATTCTAATTTTATTTGTATAGGAAAGGATGTTCTTAAGGCTAGAATGGTTAATACATATCCTAAATGGGTGTGATAAAAGGAAAATATCTTGGTATTAAACATTATTCATAACCTTAAACATGGTGGTGAGGATAGTTTTCTACAACAAAGCACCGGAGGTTTAGATCTCCAACCATGACTTGAACGCGGATAACATCTGATATCAATGTTTCTACATGCCCAGGAAACTATAAAAATATGTATCTAGGTGCATTTTTAGTTAAAAATCATGTAAAAATATGATAATTTCATATATTTACATGTTTTTAGTGATTTATATTCAAATGGATGTGCCATAAGCATAAATGTCAGTTGGAGGACAATAACTTGTTTCTTGACTGCATAAAAATAACATTTCATCACTAATCAATATATCATTTTCTAAAAAATCATGTATTATGTTATATCACCATTATATGTGGTGAAAATATATTTATTAAAAATTAATGTGAAGGTTTATTCTATTCATGTAAAATACTTATCATTTTCATTTTATGTGTGTTTGAAGTTTGCCTAAGAACTGTAATTGTTTTGTATAGGGAAGGACATGATTTAGGCTAGAATATGTATTCCATATCCTAAATTAGTGATATTAGAGGCCACTAATAGGTTAATATAACTTTTTTTCCACCCTTTATGTGGGTCCATGCCATTTTTAGCCATAAAACATTGAAGGTGACTGAAGGTGGAGATCTCCAACTATGACTTGAACATTGGCAAATCTTGTTGTCAATGTTTTTACATTCCAGAGACACTAAAAAATGTGTATTTGGATGGATTTAGAGATTTTTGTTTTGGAAACATATGTGATTTACCCATATATATGTGTTATAAGTCATGCATTTACAATGGGAGGTCCCTAAAGTAGAAATGTTAGTTGGAGGATAAGAACTTATCTCTTGACTTCATAAAAATAACATTTCAACACTGATCAGTATACCATTTTCCATGAATTCATATATTATTTTAAGTCTACATTATATTAGCTGAAATTCAATGGATATGATAAACATGTGAATGTTATTTCATTTTAAAATAATTATGATTTTAATTTTACACACATCTAAAGTTCACCAAAAAATTGGGACTTTTTCGTATAGGGAAGGACATTCTTAAGGTCATAATATGTAATATGTCTCATAATTGAGTTCAATATGAAGATAAAAACATGGTCCTAGATTTTATTTTTCACCCACAATGTGGTGATGATGCCAATTTTTAACCATGAAGCACCAAAGGGGGAGATATCCAACTTTGGATTGAACATAAGTTTATAAATGGACAATTTGTACATATGCAGATCTTCTCTCTTATTCTTGACAATACAAGAAAATTTTTGAAATTTATAGGTCATGTTAATAGTTCTAATTAAATTTTCATTTCACCTTTAAAATGTGATAAATTGATTGAATATATTAGTCTTGTGTCATATTTAAGGAAAAAAGTAGCATTTATTCTTCTCCATTAAAGATTCATAGGTTATAAATCATTTAAATTTTGATAGTGATCAATTTGGACACAATAATTCAATCAAGTTAAAATATATAAAATGAAACCAACTAATAAATATCTAGTTTCTATGTTAAAAAAAGATGATTGGAAAATTGATGCTCATAAGAAATTGAATTTAAGTTGATAACTATGAACAAATTTTCAAAAAAATAAAGAAATCACAATAATGATAATATGTACACAATATTTAAAATAAGGAAAAATTTATAAATATATATCAATAAAAGATATAAATAAATAATGTTTTTGAACATAATAAAGTGTTAAGTCAATGACATATATGCATATAATGTCAAAAAGGTGTACACTACCATATAGGTATATAAAAAAATATCATGTACAACATATCCTAATCATAAAAAAGACTCTCTCTCTTTTCATTTATCGTATATGGATATCCATTCAATGCCCTAGATTCCTCAAATATTTGACTACGAGTCATATTATGATCATAGCTTGTATCTAGATGAGCCTATTCATATACAAATATTTTTAGAAACTTTATATACTATACATGTAATAAGTTCATAAGTTAATTTCAAAATATTACAAAATATACTTAAACATGCACTTACCACAATATCATGGTCATAATAAATTTTAATTTGATGCTTAGTAGGGTCAATGGTAGGTTGAGTCTCATGCATAGGAGTCTGAAAGAGAGAGAAAACAAGAGTCGATGTCTTGCTTATGATAATGGAAGGGGTTCAACCCTGCACATGTATATATGAATATTTAACCAAACTGGCTAAATAATTGAAATATAATATCTAACTTTAAATATGAAATCATTTTGCACTATGTCACCCTTGTTAATCATTTCAACAAGTGAATCGGATGTTATCATACATCTTTACATAGATAATACATTCACATCAATTTTATTTTCACAAGCACTAAGGAAAATTATTGAAACAATTCTATATTTAAAATTCAAAATTATAAGTTATCATACCTCAAAGATTTGTTGTATAAATTAAATCATAGTAGTAAAACATATGTCTACTCTTACCTGTATATATATGGAGGAGTCTCCATTTTGGTCATCAACTAAACAAGTAAAATATAATTATTAGCTGAGTATATCTATGTAAGTAAATACATGTACATGAACCTTGATATTAATAAAAAAATTACCCCTATATATTATACAATGGTACCATATGTTTTTCAAGTTAACATAATGGAAAATAGGCTAAGCAGGGTATGGATAACAAGATTAAACATTATTAATAACTTAATGATTGAATTTGAGTGTTTAAATTTTCCACCCCTTTATTATAGTGATTCAATGAAGATAAATGACTATACTAAAGGAAATTTGAAACTGAATGCATATATACACTTTGTATTTTTATGTGAAGTAAGATACCTCTATGCAAAAACATACAATAATGCCACTCAAAATAGTTATTATCGATATTTGAAAATTTGAAGATTTGAAAAATAAAATTTTAAAGTTGAAAAGAGAGAAAGTAAAGAATAAAATTGAAAATTGTATGAAATATAATTACCCTATAAATTGAAAATGGATAAGTGTTCCTCCTTTTTGAGGCATTTGGAGAAATGTTGAACCTATGGTAAATTGAGAGTGATCAAATCTCAATTTAGAAACCTTTGAAATTTTTTGAGTTGGAAAGGTTGTATTCTCCAACTATCATAGAGTACTCTTTTATAAAAATTGAAGGATAGAATCACCAAATGTGGCTGACTACATTATAACATAGACCTTAAGTTTCATAGACTAACACGTGGTAGGAAAAAGGGTAGAACCACCAAATATGTCTTGTTAAAGTGAAACCATAGACATTGAGTGTCACTAGACTATAATATGTCCCACTTAAAAAATTATATTAATCACATTGCTATATAAGGCTCTATATTCCATTTGAAACTTTTGAATCTATGATATTTGAAAATTTCCATGTAGAAGTATGAACATGTTCAAATAGTATCCCCCTATATCTGTGCTAAATTGATATTGAATGTCGTTTGAATTTTATAAGTATTTAAAATCTATAACTTGTAACTATTTTTCACATGTCCATGTATATGCATCAAGTATATGTGAATTTGTATTGAATTAACTATATGAATGAGTATACATGCATGCCATATACCCCCATAATATGAAAATTATGAATCATGTAATTTTGAAATTGTATATTGTCATAAATATAAAAAAATCATGAGGACTTGAATTATCAAGGCAAGCCCATTTTGATTCCCCCATTTTGAGATGGGATACATATCTTTCAAGTCAGTAATCTCAAAAGATAAAAATACAATATGTGAAATATGTAATCATATAGTATAATATAAGTATTTTATTTGAATTTCATCATATTATTGAATATAGCATTGAAATACATATGAAAAATGTGTTATATAGATATATAATTGAAGCATAAAAGAATGACGTGAATGATATGTATCATGATATAAGAGTAAAGTATAAAAATACAAGTAATGGATGATATGAATCATGACATCATTATCACCAAAAATATCATACAATGTCACAATATTTATATAAAATGTCATGCATAAGGCTCAAAATCCACATACAAGGGAAATTTGAATGTCACATAAACACAAAAGGTCAAGGGACACACATAAATGGAATGATGTTGTCATATAAATAAAGACATGTATATGTTACACGTACAAGGCCAAGGAACACACAAAATAATCAAGAAATTTATAACTTATCATATAGTAAAGCAAGAAAGGAAGCATAGATCAAATGAGACTAGTATACATAAATCATATGTATCATTTTCATTATTAGAAAATAACATATCCATGTAACATAATGGGAAGCATGAGTTATTATAAAACATTTATATGATATATAGCTCAAGATGGTAAAAATGGTTGTGGATAGATAAAACATGTGGAATTGTTTATGAAGAATGAATAGATTCCCACAACTTAGTAAGGTTACTAGTAAAAAGGGGAGCCTAACATCAAAGAACACTTTAATAATATATTTTTAGTCACACTCAAATACCTTATGAAAAACATTGTGTATTAAAAACTGAAATATGCTATTTAATTGCCATGAAATAAGTAGAATACTTAAGGTAGTAAGCTAGAAAATTTTGAAAATACTTTTTAGGTCCTGATTTTGATTTTTTTAAATATGATATTTTTTTTCCATATTTGATCTTTTTTTGAATTTTTGAAACAGTTGAAATTGAAATATTTGAAAAGTGATAATAAATGAATTTTCAAAATTATGTGAAATGGGAGGGATTCGAACAATCCTCAACTAGGTGCTAAAGCATAGTGTGCACAATAGGTTGTAATTTCATCAATGAAATCATGGAACCTCTTTTTGATCTATATTTTGGTCTTGTAATTGAATAAAATTTTGCCTTGTGCCTATGGTAGATGTTGGTATGATTGGAAAGAGACTTTGAGGGATGCTACAATAATATTAATTAATCTTGTTTTGTTGTTCTTTCCAAGTTTGAAACACATTTTTTTAATATTATGTACTTGGTCTAAAATTATTACATCTGGGACTTCATTATTATAGTTATTTGAATTTTATTAAATCTAATAAGTCTTGGTCTATCTTGTCTCATGTTTTGAGCTATATTAAAATATAAATTTTTAGACCATTTTGCCTTGGACTAATACAAATTATCTAACTATTATAGAGTTACCATGACTTTTGCATAATCTATTTGGTTTGGTATTATTTCATTTTGAGTTAAATGGACTAAGGGTTTCTATTGATTCAATTTCATGACTTATTCTTTTAATTTAACAAATTAATGTATCTTAAAATTTGATAAAATGCTTATCTTTTTTAGGTTAATCTTACTACCTTTTAACTTTATTTTGGTCTATTACATAGTTTTTTTTGGACAAATATCATATTCAAATTTTAATGGCTACTATATCTTTTTGTAGATTAATGGTCATTGATTTTTACCCATGTTAAAATGAGTGAGGTGATGCCATGTGTCACTGACTCACTTCATCACATGGTTTTAGGAATTAGCCAATTTTTGGTTTTCAAGTAGAGCCCCAAAGAATTGATATGTAGTTGCATGTATAAATCCTATCATGCCACTTCATCAACCATCTCAGATTACATTGTAGGTCCTTAAACTTTTGAATGAGTGAGATATTGACAAGTGTTACAATCTAAGATATCTGGTTTATCACATATTCTAGTTTGATATCCCATACCAAAGATCCTACACGTGCATGGGATAATGCCATATGGTATAAACCCCATTTTATTATATCCTAAAGTAATTCAATTTACTTTTGATTAAAAACCTTCATCAAGTCCCCTTATGAGTGATATCTTAAAAATTTCATGATCTCATCTCATAGAGACCATAAGAATAATTAATCTAGTTTAATACCTAGTCAAGCCCTGAATGAGTAGACAATGACCATGTGGTATGACCCTAATAATGAGACTATCCACTAACATCCATATCAAATATTAAATTGGATATCTATCTAGCCCATCAAGACCAAAAAAATTAGAATGCACTCCCTTTGAGCTAAATTTTCAAATTTTCTTAAGTCTAGAAAGTCTCAAATGATTGAAGCCTATTCTAAATGATTTAAAATTTCATTTTGAGAAAAATATAACCTTATAATTTTAAAAATTAAGAGTTGATTTTGAGTTTCATCTTTCTTACTTTACCTACCTCTTCACCTCAATGTAGCATGTTCTAGCTTCCTTTATCCCATTAATTATGGTCTATTATTTCCCTATTTTGAGAGCATTAAATGCATATTTATATTTATTTATCTTTCAACCTAGTTAAATTATCAATGAAAATATCTAATGGGCCTTTTGAATTGAGTAGATGGGGAAATTTTATTCTATTATAAAGTGTTTATTTCTACCTTTTCTTGATTAAAATGGATAATTATTTTCATTGCTTTACATTTTGAACTTAGTCATTTAATTTAAAATGCACCAACTTTCCTTCATCTCAAGATTTTTACTTAGTCATTTTAATTTGAAAATTAAAAATATATCAATTACTTTTCCTTATAGGTCCTGAGGATTCTAGATGAACAAGATGAGGACACATGTCAATATCTCACCACTTCATGTCCTTGGGTCCTCTCAACTTTTTTTTCCAGGCCTTTTAAGCTCTGTATGAATGGGATGTAGATGATATCAATAGATAACATCTCCACTTCAGTTAGTATTATAGATCATTGACCTAATGACTCTAAGCCTCTAGGTAAATAGGATGATACCCTCTGAAAAAATACCTATTCTTTATGGCATTAGGTAATCAAACTAGTTCATATAGGTAGTAGAGTCCTAGATGCCCATGATGAAGTAATGTGCCAAAAATTTGAGGCACATTAATTAGAGAGTTGGTATTATCAAGCCTTATGTGAGTGATATCTCACAACACAACAAGATCTCACTACACTAGAACCAAGGAAAAGTTATAGGACCTAGTACCCTCAACCAAGTTGAAAAATGATGAGAGGAAACCATTTAGTAGGAATTTGATGCATCAAAACACATTGGCTTTCATATGTAGTAATAAGTGGCCATGAGGTGAATATTTACCAAGGAGGATATGTGGTTTTTTGTGAAAAGAATTCAATCCTAAATTTGACAACATCTTGCCTTTCTTGCCTATTAAAATATATAAATTGGGTTACAAGTACAATCATATATGTGCAATCAAGTAAAATCATATCTTATAGTGAAAGAGGGGCCATGGGATTCATAGCTCAAAGTGAATCACATATTATGATGAACCAAGTGGTGGCATGTGCACTAGGATTAGAAAAAACCATAAAAGGACAAAGAAATACCTTAATTTTTCATGATCATCACTATATAGAGTATGGCCAACTGAGAATTTTGGTGGAACTCAACGACTCTTGGCCATCTAATTTAATTCAGTAATGATTATTTGTATCCCTTACTACATAGACTATGATCAACTAAGTTTTTTGATGAGTGTTAGACTAGATTGAGGAACTAAAAATTTAATCCAAGATTAGTTGGTGTGATCTTGGTCCTCATTTCATAGAGATTGAGGGGGATTTGATTTAAATTTGATCTCAATTGGATGCATGTCATTGAATGCCTTTAGCAACCCTATAGTGGGTTGATTGATGACTCCATAAGCTTGAATTAGCTATAAAAGACAAATTCTACATTATATTATGGGTTGGTCTATTTAATATTAAAAGTTAGCATAGAGAGCCAAACCTTTTTTTTCTTAGTTAGATTTTTTCCAATTTGCATGATCCAAGGCTATTTGAGGACATTTATGTAACTCAATTAAGTATTGATGAATATTAGATATATGATTCATGAAATATCTTGTTATCTGAAATCTTTGTGAATTATATTAATTTTATGCACATGTATATGATGAACTTGTTTCCCTCTTCCACATAACTACTTCATCCTTAGACTCCTACACCATATTTGTCTCATGGTTGTGCCATTTTGGCTAAGTATAGACTCATTTATCAAGGCACTAGTCTAGTCAATAGGGCCATAATCTTATCTAAAAATTAGGCTAATACTTTCTCCCTACTCTTTTAATATTTTACTCCTTTTTATACTTATGTTATATTAGGTAGATTAGTCTTAAAGTTGCAATATGTGATTACAAGTTTCATCTAGATTACATGAACCATGCTTATCTTATTTGATTCATTTATGAATATAATAGACTAAATACAAGCACTAACTAATTATGTGTTTATCAATAAGTCTAGATGAGTCAGTTCTTTTGGGCACAATAGACCAAGTTTATTTCATAAGTATTGAAGTATATTCCAAATAGGCCTCTTGTATGGAACACATTACATCTACAAACTGAGATATATAGTACACTAAGAACTAGTAACAAAAAACTTGGGGAAGTTGTTACCAAGCTTACTGAATTTTAGGAGGGGTAGAATGGGGAATGACAACTAGTTGAGCCTTTCCTCTTTTCCACTTGCATGTTGGAATGTGCCAGAATGGACATCAACACAAATGAAACTAGAAAGAGGGGTTGAAGGGAATATTTATTTTAGACTTATGATTTATTATAGTCTTATTTCATACCTTTCAACCCTATTGTGTCTGTAAACAACTCATCAATAGGATTTGAACTCACTTATGGCCTTATCTTGGATTCATGGAAGTTTTTTCATTGTGAATGTTCCAAGGCCTGCTTGTGAATTTCCTAAGAATCATAAAAAATTATATTCAAAATAGACACATGATGGGATTCTAATAGATAAATATCACATTAAAGAATTTAAATAATCCATCATATAGACCTATATCTAACATAAGGATGTGTATTTCCATGTACTCTCCTATTCCTTGGATAAAGGTGCTTACCATTGGTACCTAGGTTTGCAAATAATATACATCACCTCATGTAATATATTTTTCAACCATTTTAGTGTTCATATCAACCATAATACCTTTTATTATTAGTTTTATATAGCATGTAGGATCCTAATTAACCAATGAGCTCATTCAATAGTCATTTTCATGAACTATATAGGAGGTCAAAGACCCATTCCTAAAAATAAAGGTGGTGGCTACTAAGGTTTATCTTAGAGTATTAGATCCCATAAATGCTATGATTATTTGGAGGACACCATATGCACTAACATATATAACTTAAAATTATTAATAAGATATTATCATTGAACAACAATCAATGAAACATGATTATGGGCTGACCTATTTTGCTCATCAAGACATATAGGTGTTTGCACACAAAATCACGTGACTCACTTGCTTATAATTCAACCTATAGACTAGTTTGTGCCTTATAATGAAGTATTGTATCAATATTACCATGAACCCAACCTCCCTATGAACAAAAGAACACTTTTATTTCTTTTAATTTATGTGATTATGATTTTCTAACTTTTAATTAGATGAATTTTTTATCGTTTTTAGTGATCAAGCATCTTTTGGTGCTTTTATTGATCAAATGTTATTTATTATAGGAGTACATCCATGAGTGATGCATGTATTAGAAAATGGGAATCCATTAATAGGTTCAAAACCTTAGGTATATGGATGAAAAAATGGGAAAAGTGTTGAAGTAGTCATGTTGGTTGATAATGTCCCATTCATTAGGTAAGATCTAGTCTATGAAAGTAGTGATGAAGATGAGCCTAATGATGAAGCAAAGTTAATAATATAGGGAGACTTACCATATGAATATCTAAATATAAAAAAGTTTTGTACATAAGAGGGAAAAATAATTATTATTATAGTTGGCCTAAATATGGAAGAGAATAGTTATAATAGTTAGATGAAGAAGATGCATATTATACAACTAAAACACTCTAACCATATGTTTCTACTCCTAAATTTGGAAAGTTATATAAAAAAATATAAATATCTTGGTGGTATAGAATTGACCCTCATATATCCATTAGAGATGGATAATTCATAATGAAACCAAGTAGTTATCCTTGCATATGAAGGCTTGGATCCTCTCAGACAACCTATAAAATTGGATTACAGTAGCCATGAGGTCCTCTCAGTAGAAGAAGTAGTAAAGTTTGAGATGAGAAATCATGAAAATAGTACCATAAATGAAATATTTAATCTAATTAGAGTTAGGGATGAAATTTAATCAATCCAATAAAAATCTCCAAACAACTCTACCACCCATGATAAAGCTAGAACATCCCTAACTTGGGAAGAACCAAGTCTAGATCTTTTGGATGATGAAAATGAAAATATTAATATTAAAAAAATATCCATGTTATATAAATATCAAATAATAGTGGTTTCATCACTTGGATGACATAAATAAAATATATCTACTAGGTTGGGTATAGAAGTAACTCGAGTATGTATTAATGTTGCCCTTATTCCCCACTGTAATATAATTTTTGGGTAGAGGTGTTTATTAAACTATATCCCAAATTTTTCATGTGAATTAAATATAAGTACATGGCTAAGTTTTATAAACTATATTTATTTAATTTCTATGAAAATATTGTTAATAAGGCTATTTAGGATAGTGTTTTTCAATGTAAACAAAAACACAAACATAAGTATATGTCTTTCCTTGGTAAGATTCCTACCAACCTTCTCAAAATCCTAAAAACAAATATGTTTTGTTTTAGGTGCGTAACTAATGATGAGGTCTTCTTGTTTCTCAAAGGGTGTTTCCTCAAGAAATAATTTCAAGCTTAAGTTGGATTAGGGTGATCCTATAAATAATTTCATTTTTATTTCTTTTGCTTTCCCTTCCTTTCTTATCTTATTGCTTCATTTTGGTGTGAATTGTTTTCTTTCTTTCTTTCTTTCTTTCTTTCTTTCTTTCTTTGTCTTTCAGCTTTCATCATTGGGTCTATTCCAACTATTTTCCCCTATTATTCCATATTAATCAATGTAAATGATGAGTGAAAGGATATGTATGTAGGTAACACAATGGAAATTTTGGTTTGAGGGTGTTCCTTGAGTTTTTTTTTTGTTTTATATCCTTATTTTGGGTTAGTATCAAAGGATTATGATATTTCATGTGTTCTATATATGTTGTTGTTTAGATGTATTTGGGTAAAGTTGGTTAGATACTAAAAGTATCCTCCTGAACCAAGCATAAAATCACATTTTAAATGGATTCTAAAGATGATTGGGTGAACCTATCGTGGTGAAGACCTTGGGTGAAAATTCTATAGTTTTAAATTTTGTTTGACATAGTGGTCCTCAACCCTAAACTAAGATAAAAAAAATAAGAACATAAAATAAAATCAATTTCATAAAAACTTAGTTTTGAGTGATTCATGAAATATCTAATGGGGATAAAGACACTTGGATGATAGTAAAACAAGGCTTTGAGTGGGATTGGAGGAAACTCCATTAGGGTTATAGATGCCTAATTGGTAGTGGAGTAATGTTTAGGAAAATGTCTTCAAAGTAGGACCCACTAACCTAATGGTAGGATACATAGAAATTAATCTATGATAGTACTATGAAATGGTAAATTGAATCATCTTGCACACATTAGGTTAATGGGGATACTAAATATGTTCACTTAACTACTATTTTTTAATTTTTTGTATTTTTTATTTTCCATGCAATGTTTTGCCTAGAAATTCTAGGTCCATTAAGTATTTATTTATAAAAAAATACTCAAGGGTATTTTCCAGTAGTCATCATATCTTTTTGCTTGCATAACATTCCCTAATTTCATCAATGAAATCATGGAACCTATTTTTTCTTTGGATTCTAAACATGTGATTCAATCAAATTATGTCTTGTGCTTGTGGTAGATGGTATGGTTGGAAAGAGTCTTTAGGGGATGCTAAAATCATCTTGATTAAGATTGATTTGATGTTCTTACCAAGTTTAAAATGCACTTTTTAAAATATTATATACTTGGTCTAAAAATATTACATTTGGGACTTCATTATTATAATTCTTTGAATTACTTAAATCTAAAAAATCTTGGTCTACCTTGTCCCATGTTTTGAATTTCATTAAAATTTTCACTTTTATACCATTTCATCTCAGATTTATACAAATTATATGACTATTATAGGGTTCCCATACCTTCTCATTAGTATATTTAGTTTAATATTATTTTATTTTGAGTTAAATGGACTAATAATTTCAATATATATAGTTTATGACTTAGTCCTTTCATTTAAATGGACTGAATTAGCTTCAAATTTAATAAAATGCCTATCCTTATTCATTTAATCTTAATGCCTTTTACATTTATTTTAGTCTATTACTTATCTATTTCTAGATAAATTTCATATTAAAATTCTAAAAACTATTATATTTTTTTAAGATTAAGGGTCACTTATTTTTCCCCAAGTCTAGATGAGTGAGGTGATGCCACTTATCACTTTCTCGCTTCCTCATGATATTTATAGACGTGGTAAATTTTTTTATTTTAAAGAAGATCCCTAGATAAGTGATATGTTTTTGCATGTATCAATCCTATTTACATAATTCTTAGGCCCTCTTGACTTCTGTGTGAGGTCCCTAACCTTCCATATGAATGAGATCTTGATAGGAATCATGATCTAGCATCATGTTTCATTGTGGCTTATAGATCTATGAGCCTAGACTAAAGATCCTCTAGGTGTATAAGATCATGCCATGTTGCACAATCCTAATTCACTATGGCCCTAGCTTAGTCAATACACTTTTTATTAACAACCAAGCCCCATATGAATTAGGATGTTTACACATGTCATGATATCACTTCCTTATTCCCCATGGTCAGTCTATATGTCTTTAAGCCTTTGTTGAGGCCCCAAATGAGCAATAACTTAAAAAAAGTCATGATATCATATCACCATGACTATGAGAAAAATTAGTTGAATTGGAATCCTAGTCAAGCCCCAGATGATTGAATGTCTACCACATAGCATAGCCCTATGAATAAGCATGAACAATAGCATCCTTACTGAGATTGTGTGATCTTAAATTTGATGAACTTTTAGGACATCAAGATCATCAAAATAAAAGTTCATTCCATTTTATCTAAAGTGTATAATTTTTATTATGTCTATAAAGTCTCAAAGATTTGAAGCCTATTCTAAATGCTATAAATTTTAATTTTTTAGGTAAATCTAACCTTGA
Source organism: Torreya grandis (assembly GCA_037957365.1). NCBI lineage: Eukaryota > Viridiplantae > Streptophyta > Pinopsida > Cupressales > Taxaceae > Torreya > Torreya grandis. The sequence goes on from JARHVA010003577.1 coordinate 1,322,211, forward strand.
ATTTTTTTAGATCACTAGTTTATTATGAGTTTCATGATTCTTAATTTAACTACCTCTTATCCTTACTATAACATGTTTTGGATTTTATTTTACCCTTAATTATGGTCTATTTATTCCCTATTTTGAGAGGATTGATTATGTATATATATATTGACTGGTTAATTTATCAATGAAAATATTTAATGGGCCTTTTGAATTGAGTAAATAGGGTAATTTTTCCTCTTAAATGAGGTCCATTTATTCCTTTCATCTATCAAAATGGATAATATTTTTCATTGATTTACCTTTTGAACTTAGTTTTTATTCAAAATGAACTAACTTTCCTTCATCTTGAATATTTTACTCAATCATTATAATTTAAAAATTCAAAATCTAATGGTCACTTTTCCTCGTATTTTCTTAGGCTTCCAAATGAATAAGATGAGGATGTGTGTTAATATATATCCACCTTGTGTCTCTCCAAATCCTCTCAAATTTTATGTAATACCTTCTTAATGCTAGATGAATGTGATATGGGTATGTGTCAACATCAAATATCACTAGTTCAAATAGGCTTCTAGATCATTGAGCTAGTGACCTATAGCCTATGGGTAAGTGGGATGATGTCACATGGAAAAATACCTCTTATTTGTGGCTTGAGGTAATAATAGTGGTCTAGATAAGTAGTAGAGTCTCAGATGCATAGATAAGGCTATATGTTAAAATATCTAGGATCTAGGGTAGTCAAGACACATTGAACATAGAATTGGGACCAACAAGATCTTGATGAGTGATATCATTCCATGAGGAAATATATCACTATGTTAGAGCCAAGAAATATTGAAAGGACCTAGGACCCTCAGCTAAATTTTCAAATGGTGAGAGGTAACCATACAGTAGGACCCTAATTCATAAGGACACATTAGATTTTATATGTAGTGAGAAGTAGTCATGTGGTATGAATTTACCAAGGAGGATACATGGGTTTACATGATAGTAAGTCCAACCTTAATTTGAAATTCATTTTGCCTATCTCACACATAAAAATATATAAATTTGATTTCAAGTCCAATCATATTTGTACAATCAAGTAAAATATTGTCTTCAATTTATAGGAATATGAGACATAGAGTTTGGAATTAATAAAATAGTAGGATGAACCAAGTGGTGTCATGTGCATTAACAGAAAGAGAAAATTAAAAATTAAAAATAAATACCTTAATTAGGAATGATAATTGTAGTATATAACATGGTTAATTGATCATTCTAGTGAATCTTAATTGGTCTTGGATACATAAATTCAATTCAATAATGATCAGACATAGCCCCTACTACATATACTATGACCAACTAAGTGTTTTAGTGAGTGTCAAACCATTTTGGGCTACCCAAAATGTAATCCAAGATTATTTGGCATGATCATGGTCTTGATTTCATTGGGGTTGAGGGGGATCTTATTCAAATTTTGATCACAACTAGATAGATCTCATTGAATTCTTGTAAAAACCCTATATTGGTTTGACTTATTATTACACAAGATTTCATTGCTTATAAAAGACCAATTATCTATTGTATTAGAGGATGGTCCACTTAGTATTATAATTTAGAATACAAGGCTAGACCTTTTTTATTTATTATTTATATTTTTCATGATTTGAGGTTATTTGAGGGCATTTATGTAACTCACCTGAGTATTGATGAATCCTAGATTTATACTTCATAAAATATATTTTAATCTAAAATATTTGTGAATGATATTAATTATTTTCACATGTATATCATGAATTTTTTTCCCTCTTCCACATAGTTACTTTGTCCTCAAACTTCTACACCATATTTTTATTATGGTTGTGTCATGTTGGCCAAGCATATACTAGTTTCTTAAGGGATTGTTCTTCTCAACATTGGCATAACTATATTACCTAGAAAGTGGGCCCATCTTCTCTTTCTCCATACTCTTTCTATATTTTTCTCTCTTTAATATTTTTTAGAGTAGGTAGATTATTTTTAAAGTTATAATATATGCTTATAAGTTTCCTTTGGATTCTACGAACTTGTCCATTATTGAATCCAATAGACTAAACACAAGTGATAATCAACTATGAGTGCATCAATAAATCTAGATGAACTAGATCTTATAAGAATAATAGACCAAGTTTATTTAATAAGTCTTGAAGTATATTCTAAATAGGCCCCTTTTATGAAAAAATGTTCATTTGAAAATTGAGGTATCTAGTATGCCGAGACCTAGTAACAAGGTAGATGAAGAATAGTGGGGGACAAAAGGGGATCTTAAAAAGACTTTTTTTCAGGAAATAAAAATAGTTTAACTTGGAGAGAATTTTAGAGACACTTAGAAAATTAATTTGAAACCAATGTAAGAATATGAATTATGAAATTTTGAATGTAGTTTCTAAATATATATATATTTTTAAAAGTGTGGAAAATTGATAAACTTGTGTTAATGGTTTCACACTTTATTTGTGAAAAGATAAAGAGACTACATGTGTATGAACATTTTTTTTTAGTAAATGGATGAATTATTATATGAAATTTCATGTGTGGATTGATGAAATTTTAAATATTGGTCAAAATATTTTTTTATTAATTTTTTAATATATGTATTTTAAATAAATTAACAAGTTAAGACAACTGGAAAATTGGAATTGTAAGTGTATGAACACAAATTCTTAACCTTAACTTTATGATTTTTTAAAATCATAGTCAATGATGTGTAGATTGGTTAGATATAAGTTTTATAAACTTCCAATTAATGGTCAAGAAGTTATAAAAGTATTTGTAATGATATATATATATATATATATATATATATATATATATATATATATAATTTTTAATTATTACTTAATTCTACACAACATACCTCATTATAGACTATATATATAGTCCATAATGAGATATGTTGTGTATAAATTAAGTAATAATTAAAAATACAAGTTTAAAGTATGATAATGTGTCCAACTACGAGGTCATAAATAATTAAAAAATTCAAAAATAAATCCTAAAAAATAATTAATTATTTTTAAAAAATTAAAAAAATGTATATGCATTACATAGTTTGCATATATATCTAAAAAATAATTTTTTGATTAATATCAATGACCAAAACTAAAGACATTTTGAGGAGAAATTGGAAGTGTATGTGGTATCTTTATGACAAAACATTAAAAAAAACATTAAATATTCAAAAAATACTTTCTCCTCTATAAACACATATACATTTTTTTAAATAATGAAATATGCATCATCGTATGTGTTGGTAAATATGGAAAAGACTCATAAATTACATAAAAAACATGCGGGGTGATCCATGATAAGTTTTAGACTAGGTTCATCCCTCGCAAGCCTAAGCTTGACCTATTTTTGGAGGAAAAGAAGAAAATTAAAATCAATAGTTCTAAAAAGGGCGTAAAACCTTTGTAAAGGGTGTATAACCTTTAGAAAATGGTGTAAGGGTGTATTCCCTTTAGAAAATGGTGTATTCCATTTTAAACACATGTTGTAGAGGAGAATATACATATCTAAAAAAAAAATGAAGAAAAGGGTGTATGCCCTTGTGTAAATGGCATATGTCCTGTGTAATATAAAAATCATACACCCTTTAGTAGATGGTGCACATGCTTTGGTAAGATGTTTTTTGTGTTTGTTATTGTTTATTTGTATTAGTGTGTGTATATATTTAGTAAAATAAAGTTAAGAAGTTTACATTTAATTTATATTACATTTTATATTCTTATACTTTATAATACCTTTTATATTGTTATACTTTATATAGATTTTTATAAATACATAAAATTAGGTCCACTCTTCATCTTATAAAATATATTTGAGAGATGTAAGAGTTACCATGTATAAGATAGTTTTTCAAAATCTATTCTAGTCAATAATTAGTTTTTAGAATTTTAGGATTGGAAGATAGAATGAGAAACAAAGTTTTGAATCATGTTATGTATGTAATATATCTATACCATTGAGCATACCCCACCTAATTTAACTAAATGAATATGCCTAACCTACTTTACCTACTTGAGTATGCCCTACCAGATTAAATACCTGAGAAATATCTTGACCTTGAGTATGCCATAGATAAATACCTAAGCCATATCTTGATCTTGACTATTCCCTACCTACCTTCTTGTAATTTAGTATGTCATACGTACTTTACCTACTTGAGTATGTCCTACCTACCTATCCTTATTTCCCAACCTAATTGATTATTCCCTACCCTATTGAATACTCAAGCCTTATCTTGATCTTGAATTCTTATATCTAATCCTATCCATATCTTGAAAGGTTAGGGGGCATTATCAGATCAAGGGATAAAGGAGAGGGGGAATTATCACCTATATATATATATATATATATATATATATAGGTGATAATTCCCCCTCTCCTTTATCCCTTGATCTGATAATGCCCCCTAACCTTTCAAGTACACACACACACACACACACATACATACTTGAAAGGTCAGGGGGCATTATCAGATCAAGGGATAAAGGAGAGGGGGAATTATCACACACACACACACACAGATATATATATATATATATATATATATATATATATATAGAGAGAGAGAGAGAGAGAGAGAGAGAGTGAGAGAGGTGATAATTCCCCCTCTCCTTTATCCCTTGATTTGATAATGCCCCCTGACCTTTCAATATATGGATAGGATTAGATATAAGAATTCAAGATCATATATATATATATATATATATATATATATATATATATATATATATATATATATATATATATATATATATATATATATATATATATATATATATAATGAGGTATGTTGTGTATAAATTAAGAAATAATTAAAAATACAAGGTTAAATTATGATAATGTGTCCAACTAGGAGGTCATTAATAATTTAAAAAATAATTCAAAAATATATCTTAAAAAATAATTAATTATTTTTAAAAAGTTATAAAAATGTATATGCATTACATCTTTGCATATATAATCTAGAACATAATTTTTTAATTAATATCCATAACCCAAAATAAAGACATTTAGAGGATAAATTGGAAGTGTATGTAGTATATTTGTGCCAAAACATTAAAAAACATTATATATTCAAAAACTACTTTCTCCTCTATAAACCCATATACATTTTTTTAAATAATGAAATCTACATGATCATATGTGTTGGTAAATATGGAAAAGACTCATAAATTACATAAAAATCATGCGGGGTGATTCATGATAGGTTTTAGACAAGGTTCATACCTCCCAAGCCTAAAATTGACCTATTTTTGGAGGGAAAGTAGAAAAGTAAAATCAATACTTCTTAAAAGGGTGTAAGACCTTTGTAAAGGGTGTATGCCCTTTATCAAATGGTGTAAGGGTGTATTCCCTTTAGAAAATGGTGTATGCCATTTGAAACACATGTTTTAGAGGAAAATATACATATTTCAAAAAAAATGAAGGAAACGGTGTATGCCCTTTTGTAAATGGCATATGTCTTGTGTAATATAAAAGTCATACACCCTTTATCAAAGGGTCCACATGCTTTGGTAAGATGTTTTTTGTGTTTGATATTATTTTTTTGTGTTATTGTGTGTATATATTTAGTAAAATAAATGTAATAATTTTACATTTCATTTATATTACATTTTTTATTCTTATACTTTATAATACCTTTTATATTCTTATTATTTATATACATTTTTCTAAATATATCAAATTAGGTCCACTCTCCATCTTATAAAATTTATTTGAGAGATGTAAGAGTTACCATGTATAAGATAGTTTTTCAAAATCTATTCTATTAAATAATTAGTTTTTAGAATTTTAGGATTAGAAGATAGAATGAGAAACAAAGTTTTGAATCATGTTATGTATGTAATATATCTATACCATTGATCATACCCCACCTAGTTTACCTAAATGAATAGGCCATACCTACTTTACCTACTTGAGTATACCATACCAAATTGAATATGCCTTAGCTAAATACCTGAGCCATATCTTGATCTTGACTATGCCCCACCTACCTTCTTGTAATTTAGTATGTCATACCTAATTTACCTACTTGAGTATGTCCTACCTACCTATCCTTATTTCCTTACCTAATTGAGTATTCCCTACCCAACTTAATACTCAAGCCTTATCTTGATCTTGAATTCTTATATCTAATCCTAGCCATATCTATCTTATCCAAGCCACTTCTTGAAAGGCTAGGGAGCATTATCAGATCAAGGGATAAATGACAGGGGGAATTACCAAGAATTCTTGAAAATTAGGAGAGGGGGCATTATCATCTATCATATATATAAAGGAGAGGGGAAATTTACTGAGCCATATATTTAAAGGAGGGGGGATTCTCAACTATATAGATAAATGAGTGACTAGGGATGCTTAGGAAAAAGGCTTGAAGGTGGATTCAGGCCAAATTCCTAAATAATTTTAGGGATTTTTTTATCAATGGGTTTATTGATATTCTTAAATTACTCTCTTATATCATGTGACATGTAGTATACTTAAAGTAATCATACAATCACTCATACAAAAATATCTACCACATACCTAGTACTATACATATGCATGAAATCACTCATTCATGGCATCTACCAGTAGTCATGATATGGTTAATTATACTAGACATGAATGTGTCTAATCATCCTAATACACTCTACTTAGAATAGAAGGAAAAAATAAACCATTCAAGAGTCATCCTAAAAAAGATACCATTCATTACCAAATAAATGTTAGACAGATTGGTTAATCCATATATGCTTAAATTTCACCCTCACATAATATTCCAAAATCACATAGATCAAAGTCATCTTGTAGAATTTAAAAATAACATAGGACACTACCATCACCATTACTATTTTTGGTATATGGGACTAATTTCAAGCCCTATTTTATCAGGTCATATAAAAATCATTTATATTACTATCTTCCTCTCCCTAAACCATATAGAAAGAGGAGGATAAAAAACATAAATTATCATTTGTTATCATCATTACTCATCATAATCACTCCCTCATCATCCATCATCATCCTTCATCCCTCTCTCATAGAGATTAATAGACCCTTATCATCCATCATCATTTATAATGACATTGACATTGGTCATCAGTGTTCATCATCCCTAGTCATTCCCTCATCAACCCTTATTATCCCTTATCATCCCTAATTACTCCCTTATCATCCATCATCATCCCTCATCACCTTTAATCACACCTTCATGAAACTTCATCATCTCTAATTATATCTATTCTCCCCATCATCATCCCACATAATCTATAATCATCCCTAAAAATTCCCTCAATAGACCTTATTGTCCCTAATCACATGCTCATTGACCCTCATTATCCCTAATCACTCCTCCATTATCTATCATTTCCCCTAATCTTCCCTATTCACTCCCTCATCAACCCTAATCATATTTCATCATACCTAACTCCTTCATTGGATCTCATAATCCCTTATCATCCCTAGTCACTCCCTCATCATCCCTCATTGTCTCTCATTGTCCATAATCACTCCCTCATCATCCCTCATCAACCCTCATCATACCTAATCATCCCTAGTCACTCCCTCATCATATTTAATAATCCCTCATAATCCCTACTCATCCCCATTCACTACCTCATTGGCCTTAATTATCCCTAATCACACCCTCATCGACCTTCATCATCTATCATCATCCATAATCACTCTCTCATCATCCCTCATCATCTCTCATCATCACTAACTACACTATCATCATCCCTTATTATCTTTCATCATCCTTCATCATCCCTATACACTCTATCATTATATATCAT
>JARHVA010003577.1:1335000-1415000 GCA_037957365.1 Torreya grandis
TAATTTCAAAATTATCATATATTTTGTTAAAACCCTAGTTTGCACATACTAGGTCCTTTTTGCATACAAACACATTCCAAACACTAGGAAAAATATATTGCTAATTTTAGAAATATTTTATATATTTTCATAATTTTTTCAAGAAAAATTATTCAAATTTTCTCTAAATTCAAATTCAAATTTTAAAATTAACACACTAATTTTAAAAATTCATTCACTAATCCTTAGTTGCATTAGCTAGCTCCCAATTATTTTCCAATACTTTTCTAAATTTTTAGTTGCATATCAAAATAAAAAAAACAATTATAAATTCAAAAATTAATAGTATTTTGCATAAATATTTTTGAAAAATCCAAATTTTCATCTACTAGCTCCTATTTTTATTCTTGAGGTATCACCTTACATGTTTGGGAGTTATGTATCCTTTCTATGCATATTCTAGTTCATTATTTAGATTATATCATCTTAATATTTTATACTATTAACCAAGTTGTTTTCCTTATACCACCTAAGTTCCTTGCATATATTCCTTAGAGATGAAGTTCAAGACTTAGTGTCAATCCTCTTAAATTCACCTAGATTACTATAACTCAACCATACACCATGGATAAACAATCAACTTAGGTTCTAGTCAGAGATTTTACACATCCAGATTAAAACAATTTCAATGAGGATAATTTTGACAAAGAGAATTATGAAAATAATAATGATGATATACACACCAATGCTCATGTTCCACCACATTGGACTACTGATCCACTTCCACCCATTGTAAATAAAGAAGTTGTACTCAACAAATATTTGATCCTCCAAAAATTCATAGAAAGACTTCAGGAATAGCCTAAATATCATACACTAATTTTGTAATCTATCATGGAAATCAAAATGGTTAAACAAGTTGAGTTTTTCATCCCCATAGGGAAACCATTTGAAAATGACAATATAAGGGTAACTATGTCTCAACAACCTCCTATAGCAACCCAACCTACCTCTATGCCACCAATTATAGCTAGTAAATCCCTCTCTCCTAATGTGGCAACCCTTGTGAAAGAGATAAGATATCTTCAATCTAAGGTGCTACATCTTGAGCAAGGTACCACTAGACCTACACATGTATTAGATCCTTTCACTTTACTACATATACCATTGGCATGTCACATTTCTTCTACACCCATGCCACAAGGTTTTGTTTAACCTAAGCTTACTCTTTATGATGGCAAGGGTGATCTAGAGACACACTTGAGAGTGTTTCATGTAGCATGCTTGGAATATATACCCAATGACTGGTTACTTACCAAGCTATTTCCATAGACCCCAAAAGATTATTGTTACAATGGTTTTATATTCTACCGAATTAGTTGGTTCATGCATTTAATCCTTTATTTGACATGTTCTTAGCATACTTCATCATTAAAATTGGTGATAAGGTTTCATATGCTCAAATGGCTCAATAGAAATAATGACCAAATGAGCATCTCATAGACTATGTTCTTCAATTTATATCATCTTGGCTAAGATGATTAGTTCCATGGTAGATCAGGAGTTATAGGATCTATTCAAACATAGTCTTATACTAGCACTTCATGAATAAATTATGTTCAAATGATTCTCTTCCTTAATTTAATTGTGTTATACACTAAAGGAAAGAGAAGTGAAACTCATTTCAATGGGAAAACTCAAGTACAAAAGCATTCCAGACATAACTAATAAGAGTAAAAGCAAAGTCCAATACAAGGTCAAGTTCAATGATACAAAGGGGAAGAATTAACCTACAGTAAATGTAGCTTTAGAGCCTCCTCAACATATAGTTTTATCATCACCCCCTCAACATACTTTATCACATCTTCTAGTTCCTCCAGCGTGGGTTTTAAAATAGATTTTGGATTGTAATATCATATCTCTCCCTTCTATTTGAAAAGTTGATCCAACCAAACCTCTCCACAATGGATATGAACATCAAACATTTTGTGATTACCAAAAGGTACTAGGGCACACTACAAATAGATGCATTAGTTTGAAACATAAGATACAAGACTTGATAGATGACAACCTACTTGATCTTGGCACTTTAGTTGAACCTCCATAAGCAAAACCAACATAAGATAAAGCTTTGAAAGTATTCTTAGATCCATTTCCACAATATTAAAAATAGGATATAGAGGACACATTAGGGGTTTACTATGCATATCATACACATCCACCACCAATTACATACTAGGCACCTTTAGTTGAGTCAAATCTTTTGACTAGTTTGATTAGCGTGTATGAGTCCAAAGTTTTAGCTAGACCTAAGATATCCTTATAGATTAGGAGATTATGGAGGATAATTCAGATTATAATGCATTTTTTATTAGAGCACATATTCATAATCAACCCATTCATAGTGTTCTCATTGATAATGGTTCCAGTGTCAACATGTGCACCATTACATTATTACAAAATTTGGGCTATTCAAAGTAAGATATCACCCCAATAGATATAGTTATCATCAGATTCAGTGGGAACATACAATATTTATTGGGTGAGATAGTATTTCTTTTACATATTGTTCTAACACATGTGACCACACATTTCATTATAGTTCCCAGTGCAAGATTTTTTGATATGTTACTTGGTCACCCATGGATTCAAAAAATTTGAGTAGTACCATCTATAGTTCATAGATGCATGAAATTCATTCATGATAATAGAGTTATTATAGTTGGTGGAATTTTTTATGAGTTACCACTACCCACTTTAGAAGCATCTACTTTGTAGTCACTAATTCTACCTTCTCCACTAGTTTAAGATTCCCCACCAGTTATAGTTCTTCCTCCAATATAGATTCATACATAATTGACACATTTATCACTAGTATAGAGGGTTCATGCACCTCCATAGCTTTAGGATTCTAGATAGATTCTAGCTACAATTTTCACACCTAGAGTAGTTTCATTGAGATCTGATGGGTCTACACATAAAGCAAATGTTTAGAGATCATCTCCTACTTCTAGATGCATACTTATGATGCCTACAATTACATCCACTTCTTATAATTATAGAAAGACACCACAGTCAGTTTCTACTTTAGATATTTTAAATCATCTACAACATATATAGCTTTCAAAGCCCTAGTCTTAGCATTTTAATTATGTTTCACATTCATGGAGGATTCCACTCCTTGATATAGGACACCATGATAGGGAGTATCCTATGAGACTCATCATTTAGTATCATTCTATCCCAACCTACTTGTACAAAATCTCTCCTTCTTGATTTTACATAGTTCAAATATTTCCAAAAAATACAAAAGCATTCACATAATATTTCAAAATATAAAAACATTCAAATTTATCAAAATACCAGAAACATTTTGATTATATGCATCATCCATGCTTTACATTACTACTATCATGATAGGACTTACATTTTCTATTTCATGCTATTGTATGTCAATTTATCTACATTACCATGCTTCACTTGATCTCTTTTGAGTGTGTGCAATGACATCCAGATACTTGATTGCTTCACTCTACCCATTTAGGGGGCATTACTACTTCTACATTTGAGACACACATCTATATACATACCCATTAGGGGAATTTTATACATGACAACACCATCTAGGTTATGTCAATCCTACACTACACACTCTGAGTTATCATACTAATGTACATTACTTACCAGATTACACAGATTACTATATTGACTTTTCACTAATATATAGCACTTGAGTATTTCTTAGCATAGACCTAGTCTTGTACTAACATGTCTTGCATACTTTCACTTCTTGCTTTGATTAGTTAGATGCATTTGTATTTCTAGTTTACTTTCATTCATTTCTTAAAATAGCTTATGTGATTGCATTTCTAGTTGTAATTTTATTTATTATATGTACCTTAGGACATCTACCATTGCCCTTTGCTTCTATTTTTGTGTGTACCTTTATACATTTGTTAATATACCTTATTTTTACTCTTCTATGTGTCTGTGGTTCTCATGCCAATCTTTGCTTATTTTAAATTTTATGTGTATGTGGAATTTGAACATGGATTATATGCTTGCTTTCTAGTTTGAGTGACATGTGCCCATGTCCCTTGTTTTTATGGCCCCTTGGCCAACCTTGTAGGCTTCCTGGTTCTTGCTTCTTAATTTTTATGCTTTTCCTTATTTTCAATGTCATGATCCGTATCATGCATTTACCTTTCTTTCTTAGATGCCATAATGGATGTCATGCTCCATCCCTCCTTGACAACTAACAACCAATAAATAACAAATAAAATCTAACATTTCCAATTATAGTTTTAGATATTGCACATGATTTTACATTTTTATATCTATCTAGACATACCCCTACTGATCTAACAATATCTCAATACAAACATTTATATATCTAGAGATACCTTGTCAAATTTCACTACTATATCATGTATCTATGTAACATAACACAATTATAGGACTCTTTTCTTTTGAAGGTAGTCATTACAGGTTCAATCATTCCTAACCTAAAAAGAGGGGGGGGGAAATAGGGTTTTTTTCATAGAGATCAAAACTCCTAGCAATCAAAACAATGGCATTCAGATCCAGAGGTCAAACTAGTCAGAATAATACAAAAAAATGATAATTCTAGATCAACAACCAGTTTTAGCATAGGACAACAACACCAAAAATAGACAATAGCAACAAAAACACAAAGGTGCCATCATTTTGGCACTCTTGTCTAGGCATAAAAACACCTAAGTTTTATAGTAACAGGTAAAAAGTTTAGCTCAGCTATAGTTTGTGCACATCTAGATAAGTCAAAATCAATAGTTTCAATACAATTTTCTTAAGGAATCTAGATATAAGGGGTATCATGCATGGTATGATGGATCTCACCTCTAGTTTTAGTTTAGGTAATTGACATAACTTCTAGATCAGAATCCATGTTCTAGACACCAGTGATTTGGGGCAATGTGCATGGCACATTAGTTTTTTTTAATTTCTAAGTTTAGTTTAATACCCAAGCATTCTTAGCAGTTGCATGCCTTACTCCATCAAGTACCCAAGTTCCTGAGTTGAATTTCACATAAGCATATTGCATTAGTTTTAGAGTGGCTTTCATACAAGCCTAACTTCCATCTTTCAAAATGGCCAAGAATGGCCTAGTTTTCAACATACATTCAGCTATCCATGCCATATTGTTATATTTTAAGAGCATCCATGGGATGCATGAGCCATCTCATATGACATATATTCTATACTGGTATCACTTCATATCTTCACTTCATGGGGTAATGATGGATTCAAAGGGCCATCCTTTATATTCTTGAGCCACCTATTTAGAGGGATTGAACACATAATCTAGACATTGATTATCACATGCATGATCATCTAGATTCACTTAAAAGGAAATGATGAAGCCAAAGGTCTAGCCTTCTATTCTTGAGCCACCTATTCAAAAGGATTAGACACATATTCCAAACATCAATTATCAGATGCATGATCATTTAGCTTCACTCAGTAGGTGATGATGGAGCCAAAGGGCCAACCTTTGTATTCTTGAACCAATTTTTAGAGAATTAAGAACTCAGCTCCATTCATGATATAAATTTTAGTACAACATCATCTAGTATAGTCTAGCATTACTCAACCTTACTCAGGATTAAAATAGGTTTTGTATTGGTTCATGTACCCAATGAAGTGTATTCATTCCCTTCTCTTCCTTTTTCTTTTACTCAAATTTTATATGTCATTATTTTATATGACATATAATAAGAATTGATCTTCTCTTTATTAGTTTTGTAGATTCACACTTGAACAATTTGTTCTCTATGCACTATCCAACATTACTCAGCATCACACAAGCTTCATGGGATTCACCTTTGCAAGTATGTTTAGGTATATTTTTTTTATCTTTTCATTTATCCTAGTATTTAATTTTACTACATCACTAGAATAAAGAGGGGAAAATTTAGTCATGTAAAATGTGAAATTTGGCTACTTGAGTGTGTCTAATGATACACAATCCATAGGTCTTCCTACTTGCTTGAAAAACCCTTACAACCTTTTGTTTCATCAATTCCTAGTCATCCACAACCTTCCAAACTTAACCCTTACAAACCTAGGTAAATATTTTAGGCCTAGATCCACCCCCCTAGGTCTCATTCCCTCTAGACAATAATTCCCAACTTGGATAGGAGTGCTAAAACCTAGGGTGTCCTATTTTTGGTGTTGTTTTCCAAGTGTAAATTTGGTTCAAATGGTGATATTTTCCTAAATCTTTATCTTAATTCATGTTAGCCTAATGCAAATTCATTTAACCCATGATCATTAATTTACCTATAAAAGGCCATTCAAATTCCATTTAGAATGGTTGGAGCTCATTTACAAGAGAGAATCAAGAATACAAGCAAGTACACTCCCTATTCTCTATATACAACCTTCCAATATTATTCCAAGCCTATTCAAACCCTTGTACCAATCCCTAACCATACAAAGTACACCTAGTTTCCCATCTAGTTGTATTTTCATACATAATTACACCAAGCACTTCAATGAGAGAACTACATTAACTTGATCCCTCCTTATAGTATTGGTACATAGGCAATGTGCCCACACATGGGGTGTGAAGTGCATCAACATATCCTTTACACACTAACCCCTTTTATCTCTTTCACAAATTTTATTTTCAATTTCAAGCACAAATAACTCTTAGGGATTTTGAATATTAAAATAGATGCATATTGAACTCTATAGACTTTCAGGCCTTGATATTTCACTGACAGGGTAACATAGACCTATCGAGTAGAACCCAAAAAACTTAGATCACCTAGACAACAACACCAAAAAATGACTACAACATTGAAAAAGAGGGTGTACCTCTTTTGTTGATCCTATCCAATAAAAAAATTAAGTTAAATAACCTATTTTTGACACTATCCAATCATGTATTTGAATTTTCAGACCTTGTCTCAGATTGGATAGCTCAGAATAAGCTAAGTCATATTTTCTCTCATTTATTACTATTTTTAGAAAAGGAAGAAACACAATTTATTTACATAAATTAGTGGTTTAATAATTTCAAATTATTTATTGATTTACTTTACTCTAAAATTATTTATTAATTATGAATAAAACTCCATTATTCCAAAAAAAATAATAAAACAACACCCATATGCTTGAAAGGTTAAGGTTGTAGACCAGGGCTTCGTATTAAAATTCATTATTTGTGTAGGCAAATTATAGGTATAAGGTTATAAGGGTATCTTATCTAGATGGAGACATCAATTGGATACAAGCTTTGGATACCATTTTGTATTTTTCACAATTGAAATGCAGTGTCCAAAAATAGGACTCATTTTTAGGTTCCTTGTTTTGATCCTCTCTTTTATTTATGACCTTGGGGATGGCCTGATGTTCATCATGGATTAAATAGGTCTTGATGATGGTGGAATCAAATTTCATGTATGGATCATTCTTGATGAACTCATTAATGAGGACTTCCTCCTCTAGGCTCCTATTATCTACCATTCTTTCTTCCTCAAGCATTTCTACATAATACATCTCTTTCTTAGAGAAAAAGTGTGTGTGGCTTCCAAATTCATTAGATCATCATCAATTATGTGTTCTGAATGTATAAACTTGGATATCACCTTCAATTTTGAGCCATTTTTGGTCCTTATGATTAAGTGAGACCAATCCAAAGATAGGTGACCACCTATTTTGGTGGTGAAATATCTTAACAGACATAACCCAATGTCTGGTGGGATGTTGATTACTACAACTTCTTCAAGGACTATGATATTAGGACAAGAATATAAAGTTAGGGGAAGGTATTTGCTAATTATTATTGTATGGACCTTCTTCCTATCCAACTACATTACCCCTTTATTCAAAGGTTCATATTGAATTTGTAGAGCATCCACAATGTACTTGGGCATGACTAGGGTGTTATCGCTAGAATCAATCATAGAATTTCACAATAGATTTCCCCCCATAATAAGAGTTAAATAAAATGGAGTAGGTTTTTATTACTTATCCCAAATTTTGAGTTGATGAACATAGATTGTGTATGAGGATACACACTACTATTGGATTCCTTTCCCTTATTTTATGTTGGTTCCATAGTTGGGTTAGCTTGTGAAGGTTTCTCCTAATCTTCCAATGCTTCTTGTAGAAGATATTTTTACTTTGGGATAGATAAGACATATTAAAGAGAAACATTGGTTGGATCCTTCTTCAGCTTCTCTACCACATTAAATGACCCTTAAGGTTGGACTTCAGGGACCCTTAGTTTGTTCTATGTTATTTTTATCTATTTTTGATATGTTGGGGTTGATGGTTGGGGTCATAAAATTTTATTTAAAGTTAATTTATGCCTCATGAAGTTTTCTTGGGTCTCAGATGGTCTCTTATTGGATTAAGTGTAGTAGTTTGATTAGAATCACAAAGCTTTCAATAAGGGGATTTCACTTGCATAGATCATGTCTTCACCCTTTACCAAAGAGAAAAGCATGTGCTCTGATGTCATCTCCTCTTATTGTTTCAAGGACATTCATTATATTTTGGATATTAAGACAACATTTTATACACCCAAGGATTAGTATCTATAAGAAGATGAATTAGGTGCATTCCCTTTTCTTTATTGTTCGGTACCCTTTTGTTGTAGATTACACCTTGGGAAATTTTGGGGTGTATGTGATTCATTTCATGCAAAAAAAACCATGAATTTAAGTCATCCACAAAGTTATTTTAACCAATGACCAATTATATATTTGAAATTAGTGTTACCATGTATAAAGGATCATAAACTAGGATGATTTGATTTGCATGTCACACTTGGTGATTCAACCTCTACCTTCCTTGGTATTGGTTATGACAGTACAATGCTCTTATACCTTGGTAATTTAGGTAAGAGGGATTTGAGGGAATATATTTTTATATTTTGAGATTTATGATTTCATTTAAGAAGTTCTATTGTATTCTCTTCATGTCATTCATCTCCACCTCTAGCATGGATGAAGAGGATGTGCTCATTTAAGTAGTTAGGTATACATACATGGAGGGAGGTGCTTGGTTTTCCTCTTGAAGTGGCATGGATATTTTTGGGAACATGGGCATCAGTAGTCATTGGGAAGTTTATCATCATATATCAAATTATTCTCTACTCTAATTGCTATTTCATATGCATCCTACAACATTTAGCCTCCAAGGGATTGAATCATAACCTCTATGTCAAAGTTGAAATATTTAAGGTAGAAGATGATGGATATACCCACATGTAGTTGAGGCACTATTGATATTATTTTCTAGGTCTTATCAAATGTGGTATTAAAATCAATGATAGCCTCTTATAGGGCTCTCTTAATAGTGATTATCTGTTGCAGGAGAGATGACCGCTCTACTTTCTCATTGAATTATTCAAATAATATATTTCCCAAATCATCCCAGGTGGTGGGTGATAGATTTGGATAATATGGATCGATACCAATCAGGATCTCATCCTTTAAAATAGGTGTCTAGTAGCCTTAAGTCCATGTTCTTCTCTATGACATAATGCACAGTATAAACATTGGTAACATCTTGAAGATGTTCTACCATACTTTTGAAATCCTCCCCTATGAATTTAGGGAGTGAATTTGAGGAATTAGCAAGAATAGGATCCCAAATAGCTGGGGATACTAGAGAGATGAGTGGGATGCTACTGATCCATGCTAAAAATTTCCTTGATGGTCCTTGGATATCCATCTATTGTGGTTATTGCATTGTGTTAGACCTTGCCGTTTTTTGGTGATTTGAAAAAAATCATAAATTATAGTAAAAAGATTGGATTATTTTTTGTTTATGACCTTTGTCATGGTCCTATGACTCATACACTCTATATTTTATTTAGGTAGACTAGTAGTTCGGTCTCACTAGGCATGCCAAAAAATAAAAATTGTAGATGCCTACAACTGTTGCTCTAGATGAATAGATTCCTATGGGAAGCTTTATAGATGTGGTAGTTAATTATGATCTATAACATGACCTCCATAATTTTACAAGATAGATCTTTATATAATTGGGGATGAAAAGGGTAAAGAGTAAATGTAGATAAAACTAAAATAAACTTATCTAAAGCAATGTGTCAAGATTGTTGAAGTACCTATTCCTAAAATTTCATAAAATAGATTGAACCTTTAAACATTATAGACAATTAAAAGAGTGTATGAATGATTTAAATCCTATAATATAAGAAAAATCTAACACTATAGAAGTAGATAAAATGAAAAATAGACAATAATAATTTAGACTCAATTTGACATAGAAAAACACATCCTCTTCATTGTTAGGCAGAGAATAAACTATAAAAGGCCAAAAAAATAATATATAATATTCAATCCTTCCTACGAGGGGCAACTTCTAAGGTTGTGAAATTAAAATAAACAACTAATGCTATTTATATTCCAAAAGTAACTCTCACTATCACTATTCTCTAATAATGATAAGAATAATTTATTAAGATATATAAAAATATGTTATCTACTAATTAAGATATAAACATCATATTGCAAAGATGTAAACTAGATTGCTAACCATGTCCATGTCTTGATTCTATCTATTTTTATAATATTCTTATGTTTTGTATTTTTTATAATATATGTATTTTTGACATTTTTATAATATGAAAAATTAGAAAGAATAGATAATTAAATGAAATATCTTTGTCTAAAATTGAATAAAGGAGACTAATTTGGAAAGTTTACAAGTGTCAATGAAAGAGATGTACTAGAAAATATATGAATTGGTCAACTATAATAAACTTGCCCTTATAAATGTGAATTAGAATTGTTATAAATCTATAGGAGACTAAAAAAATGTATGAAAGTAAATGACTTTAAATTCTCATTTTCTAAAATGTAATTTTTTCAAAAGATGCTACATATATGAACAATAGAGCTTGAAATCCAAGAGATTTTGCATGAAAAACTAAAAATTTCATATTGATATTGCATAAATAATTTGTAAATTGAAATAATTATAGCAATATGTTTTGTAAATGTAGGTTCTAAGCATAAAGATGAAAATGACAAGATTGACCAATAGGAAAATAATGGTCAATATTTATATCATATTCTAGTTTATTTTTTCATGTGTGAAAATGATGAAATTGTAGAAACAAAACGATGCATGAAGATAGATTAATGCCATTGTTAGTGAGATTGAATATTTTTTTGATATTGTCTAGATCTAGAAATTAAAATATAAGGTTCATCATGCCAATAATTAAATGAAATCCAAGGTCATATAAGAGTGTATCAAATGATTTAAAATGTAATAAAATAGAAGATAAAGATGTAAAAGCTAAAAACTATGTATAGTCATATTTTTATTATTTTTGTGAATATTTTTTAGAATGTAATTATCAGGGTTGATCAAATAAAATGTATTCATCATGATCTAATATTAGGGAGTCATGTATGTACATAACATGTTATTCTTCCCAAATAGGAGTTCATGCAAATTTTCTTCAGGAAGGAGAAGGAGAAATGCATGCCAAACCCTTTATCCAATAAAGGCTACATGAACGTAGATTTGCCAAGGAAATGGCTGGAGGTATGTTTCCAAATAATGTGATATATAACATTGGAAGGTAAACACACCATTCTTTATTCATGACACTTCCTAATTTTTAACCACTTCAAGGGGCATCTCATCACTATCACTTTTTTTTGTTGTAATATCTAGAGGTTTTGGTTTTAAATTTCAAGAACTTTTCTATGGATTTTATCCACTAGGGCCTCATTTTTTTGCTAATTAAAAGGGGGAACTAGTCTGGTCTAAGAATATTTTTGAGGCTATCAATATAAAAAATAGAAATAAGGAGTTGGAGGTGGAGGGCACTCATTCCTTAGCTTCTAAAGAGGAGGATCAAGGTAAATAGCTGGGGGCTTCTAGCACCTGGGTTCACAATGATAGATTTGATCTTAATAGCCCTTCTTTTACCTCTAAAGGTAAAACCAACCTTAGGGTTGATAAAAATAAGGGTGTTAAAGACTCCCTCATAAAACTCCACATGAAAATCATGATCCAAAATATCTACTGTGGCAAAATTTTGGATGAATGTGAGAGGTTAAGTAATTTTTTTGGCTTTAACAATTTTGTTATGCATGATGGTAGGACCCCTGAGACCCACAACTCTAGTGAATACTCTCGCTAGAAGTACATTGGGGAGGAGAACATCTAGATTGATGAGGATATAATTAAGGATTCCCCTTGTGTGTACCTCAAAAGGAAGAAGCTAAAAAAAGTGGAGGAGCAATTTATCGATAGCTACACTAGAGGAAAATGTCATAAGAAAGTTAATACTACATCCAAGCAATTGGTCACATACTCTAAGTCAGAATAGCCCTGATTATTCCCATTTGTTTGGGTTGTTTCTTTTTTGTGTGTTCTTAGCTAGTTTTTGATTGATGAATAGCTAAAGTTAGGTTGGTCATTAGGGTGTTTACCCTTATCCCATTTTGTTTCTTTTTTGTTGTTTCCTATTTCTCATTGTAGTCTCTTTTGTATAGGGTCTAGGTCCCTTCAACCCATTTTAACCTATCAAATTAAAAAAAAAAACATGTTCTTCTTTTCTATCCACTAGATGATTGTTATCACCATCATGTGGTATGTGAAACAATCATAATTCTTGGTAAAATGTAATGCCTTATTGATTAGGTTATATTGTGGCTTTCATTTATTATAACCATGAAATTACCAATGTAAATTTTTGTTGATATAAATGAGGCATGACCCAAACCTTTTTAAGGATCACTTTGGGACCAAAAGTAATTGGAAATATGATGTATCCCAAGGATTCTATCCAATGTTCACCATGATGTAAGTATTTGATAGTATATCTAATTTCTTATAATTCTCTAACATTACAAAGAATTTCCTTCTATGTAGGTTAAATATGATTGTGCCTAAAATAATCTCCATGCATGAATATTTTTATTTTTAAATTATTTAGGTGAGGACATTTTTTCCTTGCTATAGTTTAGGTAATATTTTTTGAATTTATATAGTAATAAGAAATGTTTGATTTTATATTATGCCAAAAATACCCTCATGTTTGTACTTTTGATTTTTTTATTGTAATGTAGTACAATGTTATGCATTATTTCTTGTGATTACATAATAATTAAAAAGTGATTTACCTTATTTATTTAGAAGATGTGTTTTTGATTGATGTCTAGTAGTAGTTAATGTAATGAGTTTATTTTACAATAAAACTAGCAAAATTATTGTAAGAGTATCTTGATGTGGCAGAATTTAGATTGATTGTGTTATATTTACATATAACACCCCCATAGGACTTGGATTCCAACTATTTTTACTCGGTATTTTTTTGAAAATTTTCTTTCATTCTATACATTCGTAAGAAAATGTTTTCTTTTTAGAAAAAATGTAATCAATGTGGTGTTATTGGTGACTATCTCACATGCATATTTGTGCACATATAAATATAAAATTTCAAAAAAAAAAGAAGTATTATAAAATGATATTTCTTTAAGTGGAGAAATAAGACTTCCATTGAATATGAATTGTAATTCCAAATATGAGGGTTGACATGTCAAATAATATACTATATTTTTAAATCAGATATCATAATATCAAATAGACTCATTAAAATGTTGCTTTAAGCCTTGTAAATGTTCTAGTGTTAATTTATGCACATAATGTTTATGCAATTATGATAAGAATATGTCCTCTAGTTTTATAAAATTAGGTAAAGAACCATTGAGAAGAATATAGAACCGATCACTGGCTTCTTGTGTTAGACTTCTATGGAAAGATTTTAATAATAAACATCCATCTTAGCTCAGTGACTAAAAGAATGCACATATTAGATTAAATGGCTAGAAGGTTCTCCATGACCATCAAATAAAGGAAACATACACATGATGAATTATTTTTGGTAAGGAAATTCAAATACATTTTGTGTGAGAGGTTTATTTTTGACAATGTTATCTAAATAGTAGCATTATATGATAACATTTATAAATTGAGAATTAAAAACTTCCTTTCGAGCTATCATATGTTATGCATCATAAATATGAGATGACTAGTAGGAATTATTGAGGTTTGAAAAGATGCATTCATGGGTTTTAATTGATCATTTATTTGAAACATAAGATTAATAGATTGATCATTATTATTATTATTACATTCATGATTTAAATATTTTAAAAATATAGGAATTATGTCTTATTGTAAGTCATTGCATGAAGGAACATTCATATCATCATATTTTTGTAAAGAAACCATTATATCATTATGAATTTCATGTTTTGTTTACTAGATAAAGAAGTGTTTATCATATTTGTATCAAATTATGTTGTGGGAGAGGAATGGGTTTTAGGAGGAACATTTTGACCATCTCCATGATGTGATGATCTAACTTGTCAGTTATCAAAAACATGGACTATGATATTTAATATAAGCCATGGACAAAAAGTGTAAGAAGGATGATGACTATTATAATCTTGGAGTGTAGGCGATGTATTAAAAGGTGTCATTTATTCCTTTTTTTGTTTAGTCATTATTGATAATATATATGATTGAATATTTAAGCAATGAATTTTTTTTAACATTTGGAATTATTTTTTTCAAGATATATAGCATTGTAAACATATAAATCTTATTTTTCATATGTTATTCTTGATTTAACAAAAATTTCTATAGAGGATGTTTGGATTTTATCCTTTATAAAAAATATGATTGTTATCAAGAGCTATGAAATGGATAGAATACAATATAAAGCCTTAGAATATTCTAACCCTAATTAAAACCCAAGCTTAGATAATGTTCAAACAACGTACGAGTTCACTAAATTTTTATGAATTTTTTTGAATTAATGTTGCAATTAATCCCAATTCACATAAATAGAATAGAATAAATAAGGGTGTTTAAAATATAGTTTTGAAAATTAAACTAAAGGTAAAATAATGAAATAGATAAAATAAAATATAAACAAACAAGGTTAAACTATGTAAAAGGCAGATCAACTTAGTTTTTGGAGTCATCAGGTGACTTCATAGGAAAACAAAATACATGAATAAATAGAATGAATAAAACCCAAAAATATTTTAGAAATAAATCCTTGGTTCCCTCAAGAATAAGAACACATAGTAGAGGACATGATCAATGGTTGATGTTGTTCTTATTTATCGATCTTGTGTTTTTATAGAAAATTGTAAGTTTTAGAGCAATTAGGTGTAACAATTATAGTTAGGTCTTCTTACACTGATTCAATCTTTAGAAGCTGTGAAAAGACTATATATGATTTATTGAATTTTATAAACCTATCTTTGTACCAAAAAGAGATAAATTGATGTAAATGAGTAAAAATGCGTTAGCAAATGGATTTATTCTAGACCTCAACACCCCACTATGCCAAGTGATGCCTACATACCAATACTCCAAATAGGGATCAAACCTTAATGCAGTTCTCTTAAGTGCTTTGTGAGATTTTTATTATTTAACTATATGAATGAATATATAAGTGTCTTGAAAATTTGATAATTTTTGTTTAAAGATGCATAAAACTAAATTTAAACTTGGTTCATGATCAGTTGAAGCGCTTGAAAACTGATTTGGGTAAAATAGGGAACTTTTGTTTAATGTGAACTTTTGTAGATATGCTCTTTTAATAAATTTGATATGATTTTCAAAGATTTTTGAAATTAATTAATTGAACATGAGTTTTTAATGATTCAAGAGGGGAAAATACCCATTGGAGAGTTTTATAATCTAGAGGGAAAAATTATGGATATTTTCCTTTTTGAAAAGTTAATTGTTTTCACTAAAGAACATGATTGGTAGAGAGGGATAAGAATGTTAGGAATTCCTATCCTATTGAGAGTTATTGTCCATTTAATAAATGTATTGATTTTGGGTTTGAGTTAAAACACATTTATGCATAAAGGTGTTTTCAACACTAATATTATTTTTATTGGTGATAATAGATGGAATTATAGTGAAATAAGGTATCCTCCTATGCTTAGGATAGGTTAAATTAGTGAAATAAGTGTAAATTAAGTTCACATGTAAATTAATGATAAAATAATCATGATCAAGTATTTATGACCAAATTTAGGTTACTAAAATGGAAAATGTTAATGATTTGTTAAATAATTTCTTAAGAGAGTTGGAATACTTTGTATCATATTTTTTATTCATGAATGTTTGTAAGGATGGTGTGATATTTATTTTTGTAATTATGTTATTGATAGCATGTGTTCCATCCTTACTATATGGAGTGATGGATGTGAGTTGAGTTGTGCTATTAGATACAAATTTGTGTAGATTTTTCATTAAGGTTTGGGCATCAGGATGAGTGTCAAAAGTTATATTAATGATTTTTTTATTAGGGTTGGGAATTGAGACAATGTATAAACTCCTCCTAATGGATCATGAGACATATTTTGGAATTAGGATAAGTGTCTAATATATTCCTAATGTATTGAATGAATAGGGTTTGGGCATCAAGATGAGTGTCAAAAATACTTTTAATAAGCTAGATTAGGATTTGGGCATCAGAACTATGTCTAAATTCCTCCTAATGTATTGTAAAAATAAGATATGGGATACAAGAAAATAATGTCCCATGTCATCCTATTTTACCTAAGTGAAGGGTTTGGGAAAAAAATGATAAGTAGATTTTCAAATTCATCATTAGTTTCCATTTCTTAGAATGGTGACATTCTTGTCCATATGGTGTTTTAAGAATATCTTAACATTTTAAATGATATATTATAGCTAACCTTGTGGGTTCCATGTGATTAAAGAACTTTATTCATTATTCGCATAATAAGAATGGGGCAAGTAGGGAATTAAAATGATTTGGGCCCTCTAAGATAAAAAATAAATAAATAAATAAATAATTTCTTACATTTTTACATGGACATGACATTTGGAACAATGCTATACATGATCTTACAATTAAGTGATAATTGACTAGAATGAAATAATTATTAATTATATGTTATCATATATTGGGAACCAAATATTAATAAATGAGACATAAGATTATTCCTTGAGGTGTGACTCACCTTGGGTGGTGTTGATCTATTTTAATCCATGGATAATTTTATATATTTATTATTTAACTTTGTGATATATTAGTTGACATATGAGATAATTGGCTTATAGAGATTATTGAGTTGAGTTAGTAGGATTTTGATAAAGTTAATATAACATCATTGAAACTATACTTGAAACATTTGAGTGACTTCTAAGAGTAAATATAATAATGGGAAGGTAATGTAAGGAAAAATTTATACATTTAATAATTAAATTATGTTTTTTAGTCTTGCATTAATATTATGTTGTTTGAGAAAGTGGATACATGGAAATTTTTAATTACTTCACATGATATATTAAGATAATATTATTCTTGTGATGCTTTTTATGTATGCATTTCATGTTTTTACATGTTGGTTGATAGTTTTTCAAGTTCAATTTCTTTGGTTATTGTAGGATAGATAAATTTTATGTGAGTAATAATGTGCAGGACTATAGGTTTCAAAATAAGGGATCTTAGACTACATTGATTATGGATTTTACTATTCACTAGATGTGTTTTGTCCCTAGTTGACACATAGACATTTATTTTTATATATGTGATCTAATTATTTATTTTAATTTTGAAAATTTTATGCCAAATAACACTTTTAATACCATATTTACCCATACCTTTGATATTAATTCAATTTTATAAAATTTATAAGGATGAAAAGGGAGACAAATTGATGTCACCACTTTCAAAACTCAAATGGATTTTAAAATCCAATTTTGGAGGGAGGCATAGGGTGATTTTTATATATTTTGAATGGATTTTAAAATTAAAATATGAAGGGTATTATAAAGGTAGGTGTGGATTATTTATATCAGCCCAAAAATACTTTTAGGATATCCCATGTGATAATTAATGGCATTAGAATAGGGGAATAATTTATTGAGTATGGGTAAGCCATACTTTCCATCATGTCATGTAATAAGGAGCATGAGTTTTTTAAGAAGAAGTAAAATCCATAGAATACTTTTGTGAAAGTCAAAGTCATGGTAAGGGACAAATTTCACCTTTCCATTGGCCAAGGATTGATGGATTTCTATATAAGTAAACAAAAATACAATCTTGTACCCAAATTTTCACCATTTTCAAAATGGAGTTGGATCTTAAACATGAAAAAACTAGGTGGAGACCTTGGGAGATTAAGGGTAGTTGGGAGATATGTATTATAATAATGGTGTTGATGTATGTTTATGTCAAGGACATAATATGAACAATAGAATATCATTTCTTAGATTATAGTATAGGTCTTGGAAAACCTTGGGGATTCAATCAATTTTCTTAGAGAGATTATGTGGTGACCACATTTTAGCTTGTAAGTAGACCTTGTTGTAGGGACAAAAGGAACATTAGTAGTGACACAATCTATCTAAATTTTGCTATGATGTAATTTTTTTTGTATTTTCCAATATAATCCCAAAATCTTTGAAAAACAAATGTAAATTTATAATGAGCATTAATCTAACGTGATTCATGTTAAAAAAATTCAAAAGAGGAAGTAGGGTAGGGAAGAAAAGAAAGTTCCCTTGCAACAACAAAGACCAACAGATCCCCTTTGGTTTCTTCTATTAATAATTCAAATGAAACTAATAGATATCAGGTCCTTGTGATTAGACCCAAAACATAATAAGTACAATGAGGATTCTAGGGTGAATATAATGCACATATCTTAAAAGGATGTTTTAAAATGCTTCCTACAGTAAATTATTTTAAAAACATTTACTAGCAGAATAGGAAGAAAACATAACATACATAACAGACTTTGTTAGCCTAATTGAAATAAAAAACTAAAAAGATGCATTAAAAAAACTAATGTTAGATTTTTAACCATTAAAAAAATAAGATCATATATTATTAACAAATATTGAGAAATAATAATGCATGAAAAGAATGAAAATAATCAGTGAATTACTATAATTTCCTTTCTCTTTGAATCAATTCAAAATATTCTATCTCTAGTTTATAATGAAGGGGGATAAGACCTATATATAGGCCATTTGAATGCCTCAGTTGATCATAAAAGGAACTGAGTAGTGCAACACTTGCCAATAGACAAGATCTCTCATATCCTAAAGTTATAGAATATTTCCTATCCAAAAAAGGGGAATATTTTACAATGAAATTTGTAGGACCTTAGGACATGATTATGATTTAAAGGGAACCCAATAGATGGATATTTTATTCCTAAAGATATGGTTGGGATCCCATTGGTATAGCTAATGATGAAGCTCCTGATGTAGAAGAGGATGGAGTGCTAGTGCTAGATGAGGAATAAGACTTTCCAAGAGGGGCCGATGAGGTGGTGGATCCTAGGATGGAAGTTTTTTTTTGGGATTCAGATTGCCATATCCATGCTTGGGAGAATATCTTGTAGTTCCTATTGATCAATCTCAGATTGATGATAGGTTCTTTTAGCATCTTGGATGTGAGTCTGGTCATTACATCATGCTTGCTTAGGAGAGGTCGCACAACTTTGTTGATGGCTATAACCTTATCTATTATATGATCGATAGAGGATGCCAAATACACCATATCTTATTTTGAAGTCACTCCCTTAGCCATGTCTTAAATTTGGAAGGTGACCACCAAGTTATGCAGTTGAGCCCTAGAGTCATCATAGATAATGATGAAGCCATATTTGTTAGCCAAGTGCATAATTTAAACATCTTTCAGTAAGGTGATGACTCTATCACCTTTTTGTGTAATGTATCTACCCAAAGAATTCATTTAATCAATCCACTAGTTCAAGTTCTTCCTCCTACCAATCACATAGGACTAAACAATGCTCAATTCCTCTAAGGGAATCAGATTTAGGTCCTCAAATTTCTTTATTTTGATCAACCTTATCAGGTTGATTGTCTTGATATCATACTCTTAATATGTATCTTCTAATTTAAGGAATTTATTTTATATTTTATCCCCTTTTATCTTGTATTAAGCTAAGGTATTCAACATATCAAACATCTTTTCCACAACCAATTCTACTTTTGTTATGGTTTTATTTGGTAAGGTGGCCTTGTACTACTATTCCAAGTCATTTATTCTTTGTTGCACTATTTTAAGTAATTTGATAACCACATCCATAGTTTCTTAGAGAGTTGAGAGAGGGTCCTCTTAATATTATTGTTATTTTCCCTATCTAGACCTCTTTATCTTTGTCATCTCAAACAAGGTTTATTATGATTCATATAAGATTGTTTGATTAGGGTGGGTGACCTTCCTATTGGTCACCCTATTCATTTCCCCAACCTCCTTATCAAATTTCAATGTAATTAGGTGGGGGGGGGTCCATTATGACTATGTTTGGGTTCTCCATAGTGGCTATATGCATCTGCCTAATCCATGATTTATTTGAAGAGCGACTTGGGGGATATAATGAAGGAGGTAATGGTTGATCTAGAGTCAAACCTTTAAAGGCAGATGTTTTGGAGGCATCAATGGTCATGACTAGTATTAACATAGATCTAGGGGATGAATAAGCACTAATGTTAGTTGAAGAACTAGTAAAGAATAGGGGAACTTGTGGAATGATGATAGGGGGCCTCTTCTTAGGTTGGTTCAGGTCTAGACATAGTCTTAGGCATGATTGGGGGTAAATTGGTCATTACCAAGACCCTAGAGGTGGATGATATGGTAAATGGGGTCATGATGTGAAATGGCATGGTTATAAGCCTAATCATAGGTCTACTTAAGGGTTAGTAAGGTAGGAGGTTGATATGGCCTAGATTTTGGGGGTGATAAAATATGTTTAGGCATTGTTTATGGAGGAAAGAAGGAGGTAAGGAAATATGTTCTTGACCTAAAATACTTGGTCCTTCTTTGGTAGGATTAAGGGGAGGCAATACTATCATTGAAATTTTTTGAGTAGAAGCTACTATTGCCTCTACTAAAGGTGTTGCCTAAATTACAATAGTACTTTTCAACTGGGATGGGATCTAGATGGGGCCCTTAAGGTGGAAGTATGCCCAACTTGTTTCCCAATGTTAGTCTCTCCTTTCTCCAAAGTGGGTGATAATGCCTAGAGTATTATGTGACTGAGTTGTGGATTAGTCAGGAGTTCCTCTCTATCATTGGTGGAATGGATAGGAGATGCCAGAATTATTTTTGATTATCCTAGTAATTAGAAACTTGAAAAAACCCAATTAAATCTAGTCTTCTTTTCACCTGTGTGATCTCAATAATTTTTATCTTCTACTTGACTTCTGTATTAAGGTAGAACTAGTCTCCATCTTCAGGCTCATGGTGGTATTTGATGTTGAGAGATACCCTATATCTAAGTAGTGATTAAATGTCAAGTGTTTATAAATAGACATGATTGAGTGCCAAGTTTCAATTTTTAAAAGGAAGATACTGGTTAAATAGGGGTGGACCTATCCATTTTTATTTTTGTATAGTCCATCTACTCATATGAGTAGCTAGAAGACAATATCTTACCCAACCAGCGTGTCTAGCACTATGGTGGGAAACCTAAATGGGGTTGTCTTGATTATATCAATTATTATTATGGTATAGTTAGGGTAGTACTAGTAGGATCATAATGTGTTAAGGGTTACCTTGATATATTTTGATAATCTGGGTATAGTCCTCTTGTGGGACCATATATATAATTGGGTAGAATTATTCGGTAATGGCTTGCATCTCCTACCTATACCTATAAATTCTCAATCTTTTGAAGACATGGGGGATGGTAAATTTCATGTTTGGGTCAAAATTGGTAAACTAGGGTAATTTTAGAGTGTCATAAATAGAATCAACCAAGTAGGACATCATAGAGAAACGATTTCCTTGGTTGGCCATAGTCTTTTTGATTTGGGTAGTTAAATTTCAATAAATGATTTACCCAAGAGGGGGGGCTGGTGGTTGAGTCATATATGATCATGGAAAACAGTGGAAAAATGTCTCGTCCACATGACTAGTGAGTAAGCTCAAATTCATAAATCTTAAGTACAAAATCTGACTTGGACCCTTCTTTATAACTTAAAACTAAGGTATATCCTAGTATTGAATGCAATTTTGACATAGCCAAAGTAATACTATAGTTAAAAAACCTTAACTAAGTGATTTTGATCATGATTTAGGGACCATACCTTGGTATTAAAATCATAACACCTTACAAGAGCAATTTTAAAACAAGTTAGATTATTGGAAAACTAATGAACTTAGATGTTAAATGAAATAATTTTAAAAGGTACTTGTTAATATTTGTCATGGACCACCATGAATTTTAAAATTTTACAACCATAGAAAGGGTTTTATATTATATGGAACAAATAGAAAGGTATGTCCTAGGATAAATGACCCAAAATTTTATGGGGTCCCCATTTTAATAAAATGGGGTATTTTGAACTCAACAAATGGTATGTTATGATCAATAGATAACTTGGGGTAGGATTTATTTTTACACCTTATTATTTAAATTTTTATTTTAAAATAGTCCCTTATTACCTCATTAAGGTTTTGAAAACTTATTATAGATTGGAAAGGAATTTTGTGTTGTAATCCTTCTCTTGATTTTTTCATATTTTGGGCCTAATGCCATGTATATTTCTGACCTTATAAGGTTTTATTGGAAAAAAATCCCCATTTCAGCTTTTTGTATTTTTTTCATTTTTTAATTATATAAATGTGAAATTATATTTCCCACTTTGGATTGTGTTTTTATGGTAGGAAATGCAAGGGTGAGTAATTATCCCCAATCCATCCTCTTTTCATTCCTTATAATTTTGTTGTTAAAACTTATCTAGGATGGTTATATGTATTACTTTGAAATCTATTTGAGTATGACCCATTTGGAGTGATTTTATTTGTTGATATTTATGTGTTTGGGAAAATGTCAGAGGTATTTCCTGGTTCATAAGATGAGGCACTTAAATAGAGGATTTGCCTAGTATAATTTTCCTTAAATAAATAAAAATAAAAAATAAAACGCTCAGAAAACTTAAATGATAATATATATGACCAAAGAATGGAGTCCTTAGATCAATGATGTCTAGGACAGTCAGTTGATGATGGAAATAGGATGGGAGGTAAGCCCCTCTTTTCCTTAACCTTGTAGTTATATTTTGGGAGCTTGTGGATTATCGGATCTTATAAATGCTTGAAAAAATTTGTAATATTTTATCTTGGACTATTTTAAATCCTTTTAAATTCATTAAATATTATTTTTATCCTTTCAAATGATTGCATTATGTGAATAAATGAATGAAATTTGAAATAACCATTTGATTCAAGTGTAAAGTTTTTTTAATCTATTTTGAACTCTCTCAAGATATATTTTAAATGAATAATTAAATATAAATAATTTTTTTATTTATGAAAATTAAATGCGTTTATGTTTTTGAAATCTTAAAATACATATGCTCATATGTGAAATAAAATACTAGTTTGTAGTTTCCTTTGAAACTTCATAAAACACCTTGTAGAGCTTAAGGCATTAAAGAGGTTGTTTATAATTTTGGCATATAAAAATTATATGAATCCCCTTAGTATAATATATTTATTCTCTAGGCTTTGGAAAAAAACTATGGAATTTTTTGGATTGATTTTTGGAGTCACATAACAAAAGCTATGGTTTTTTGAAGTTGAAATTACAAATTTGACCTTAGTTTATTAAGGAGAATGTAGTCTCTTTGAGTAAAATTTAGACATTTCACACAAAGCAGAATCATTTTTAATTTTTTTTATTGAAATAGTGAAACTTTTTTATTTTCATTTCATAATTAGGGGGTGCCTAATATGATTTTTAGAGAAAAATACTCCATAGGGTTAATTCTATCACAACCCCTCCATATCCTAGGGAAATGGACCCTTTTTTTAGGGTATTTGATAGTTAAGCTCAAATTATCACTTATGATCATGTGGATTATGGGTTAATTCCCTAAAGGGCTAGTATATTATTTAATCACAGTTCTATCCTAATTGTTGATGGTCTGAAAAATTCATTTTACCTTATTAACACTTGCATTTGGATTTTAATTTAGGGGAATCATGGATTTTAATCCTTGTCACTAACCCTTAAGCCACTCCCCCACTAGTTATATGTGTCAGTTAATGTTTTGACCACCAACTATCATGAAACCACCAAAACATTCCTTAAGGTTGGAATTATGATGATGATGATGATGATAATGTGTCTTGTATGGTGAAGTGTCTCCAAATTTTCATCTAAATAGTTATTATTATGTTGATAAACATATTTATGTTGAGGCTAATCCACATAATATTACGTCACATAGTTTTTAAAACATATAAACATGCAAAGATGTTGAGTGAACATATGCCATTTGAAGCATAGAGTTGTAAGGGATAGGTGTTATTTTAAGTCTTTAAAGGCATGTTGAAAAAATAAATGCTCATTAAATATTTTTTTGTACCTTTCTATTATTTTATATATTAACCATGCGATAGAGCACTTGAGAAGTAAAATTAGAAAGATAAAAATATGGTAGTATGAAATTGATAGAGATTCAATTGGAATGTGGAGGATTCTCTGAATCCATGCCTCTTCATTTGATTAATGTAAATGATCACAATTTCCATTAAATTTTATTCCTTTCCATGTTTTAGGACATCAATAAAAAAATACTATGGAAATACCATAGAAAATTGTAATCCCATTTTTTTTTGTCATAGGAATATAGGTAGATATATATAATTTTGAGACTTGTAGTGGAGTTAAAAAAATCCATAGTTTTAGGTATATAGGCCTTCTTCATTTTTAATATAATTTAAAAATAATAAATGCGTAATATAATATAGTTTTTAGTTATTTAGTATTTTTTATTTTTATTTTATGACCAATGAAATGGGTGTGAGATTAGAGTGTATGGTATTATTTTGTTACAAAGATATATTTAGCACTCATATACCATTATTTTCCTATGGGAAATAATGGAATCAATTTAAAAAATTTATTTTACAAATGTATTTATTATAATTAGAAAGTAGATTCAAAACTTAGATGTGTAGCTTTATATGTAATGAACTTCAATCTACATTGAATTTCAATGGGTTTTATGAAATTTTGATGTGTAGAATATGGTAATTTTTTTTGTTATGAAGAGATTTTTTAATTTTAGACTAGATGATAAAAAATAATTTTGGAGTAGTAGGTCTATTGAGAATCACAAAACTCAATGTTTTTGTTACTTTCATCATTCATTGTCATGAGAATAAAAAACAATACACTACTTTCCTTATTATAAGATTCATAGAAAAATATTTTCAAAGACATTTTATTCTGTACTTGAATAATTTAATATCAACATGTTAGTATCCTAAACTTCCTAATTTTTATAAATATTTTTTAGAACATGAGAGTCAGTCATGCAATATTTGTACTCCATAAATGCATCACATGGAAATTTTAATAGAACATGTTCTATAGGGGTTTCTAATAGTCCTTAATGCAAATTTACTTTTTCATTATTGATTTTACCTTTTTTTATTCATTTAATATCAAATATACTTAATTAATTTAGGTTGAAGGATATTTTTGAAACAACTAACTTCTTTCTAATTCTAGCCATGAAATTTGATGTGATTAGCTAAATGTTTGGACTTGATAGGGGGTGAACTATGAACTCTCCTTTAGGTAAATGTTGATTGTGTATAAACAAATCTTAACTAATAAAACACTTACAAAAACTTTGTCATTGAAGAAATTAGTTCTATTGCAGTTCTAGGGAGAGCTAATATTGACCAACTTATATTCATCTTTTAGTGATCTGGGTATAAATATAGGAAGATATAATTGGGACCATGAAATATAGGAAAAATAGAAATCTTAGGAGGGGTACAAATCCATTAATATATATTATAAGTAGTTACTATAATTTAATATATTAGAATCACATAAAAGTGGTATTTGAGTGCTAAGCGTGCTACTTGAGACTATCTATCCTAATTTATCCCTACACCTATCCTAGATCCTATTATTACACTTATATAGACTTCATGTGGGTACATGCATCCCTACTCATCTTAGATATAGTTCCAAACACTCATTTCCCAATCCTGGACCTTCTTGCCCATTGTTCTACTAGTTGGACATTAGCACCACATTAAGGAGACTAGAGCCTCATGGCACTAGTGTCCCCTAAATGGTGCCTATGTAATTTACCCTAACTTTTTCAAATGAATATATTTTCAAAATTAAAATCCTCCTTAGGTTAGCCTAGACATATTTTATTATCCACACAAGATAGAAAACACTATACATAAATGACTTGTATCCCTATATCCACTAGATAAAAATTAGATGAAAAATACATATTCAAACATAAAATAAGTTGATCAAAATCAAGGTTATTAATCCCTATTATGATTTATTTTTGCATAATATAGAGATGATTACAAATCAAGTTAGTCAATCATTAGTCCATAAATAATGAAACATGCATAAATAAGTAACTAACCAAACCTATCTATTTCTATGGGAATTACAAAGGATAGCAAGAAACAAATGAAAGAAAACAACACCATATTACCTTCCTAAATGGACTCACCATACCCATGTGTCTCAAAAACATGTTATCCCTTGATCAAGCATCCTTGTCTTTGTCAACAATGGTGGTAAGCTCCTTCAATGCCTCAAGAACACTCTATAAAACCTAGGCTCTTGATTCCAAATCACTAAACTAGCCAATCAATGAAGCTTGTAAGAAAAATATATGTTCAAATAAAAAGCCTTGTGGAAAAAATTTAATATTATAAATTTGAAATATTAAATCTTAAAATTCATGTCCATGGCCTCTTTATTTATAGATTTCTAAGTTTGGTCAAGATCAACCATGACCATCCATCTCAAGATTGAGATGTGTGGCCATGGATAATCCTAATATTTGGAATTAAATCCATAATTATATTCATCATGACCTTGGAAGAAGGGACATTGAATAGGCATGGGAGGCATTAAATAGGCATGGGTGACCCATAATCCTGATATTTGTGGCATTTATGGCCTAGGTATGTCTTCTCAATAAATGATGTCACCTGATGATGAAATTAATAAGAATCAATTTAAAAAAAGAAATATTCAAAAAATCTCATGAAAAATCCACTTAAGCTCTTAGTTTGGATTAATTATCCTTAAGCAAGGTTAATCAACATTTGTGCAATTATTTTAAAATTATCCCTCAATTAATCAAAATGGTCAAAAAGTCATAATACTGAGTTGTAATTTGACTCGAGAAGAATTAGAAGGTGACATTAGATGTGTCAAAACCATATTTCCATTTAGAATGTTTCCAACAAAAAATAACAAAGGTACATGGCATGTACCAATGAATTAGAAGAAAAGAGTGATCCATAGCACTAAATGGCAAAACTATCATTTTGTCTCAAAATGATCTGATCAAAGTTAGCTGGCCCATAAAATGCATTGCCTTATTTAGGGATACTTTAACCTAAATCATTTAGGGTATTTTATGGATTTTGACCTAAGTGACAAGTTCAAACCATTTAGGGTATTTTATGGATTTTGACCTAAAATTTGCATTTGAATGAAATTCAAGTAAGATTGATAATTTCAACACAAATGGTGTTAGAAACTAGATGTCTACATTTTTCCCCTATTTGAGAAGGCATAACGAGACAATCAAGTAAAGCAACATATTTTCAAAGAAAAGAGTTGTCAAGAAGATATTGGAATATAACCATGATGGCCCCTCACCAGCACATACTAGGATGAAAGAGAAGGATGGAATCTTGAAAAGAGAGAGAAAGTGAGAGGTTAACCCATAGAATAAATCACATCTAGATGAGTTACTGCTTACACACATGATTACCATCAATGATCAAAATATAATGAGAGGTATAATAGGCCCTAGAGATAAGGGGAATGGGAAAGATACAATCCATAAATGTAAGAGACACACTTTTAAATGTACCCAATTTGAGAGTATAAGTTGCATGCTTATAGTATTAATCAATCTCAAGACAAGTTACACACTAAAATATTTCCATCATGGGCTTTAATGTGGAGAGCTTATAATTAGAGGAAAAGAGAGAGCATTCTACTTCAGGAAGGGAAGCACCACTAGAATGGGGTCTCCAAAGAGAATATAATAAGAATTACTCCAGTAGACTAGATGTGATCATGATAAAATAGCTTTGCCCTAGTAGGGTAAATCTTAATCATTAATAATAAATAAATAATGATTTGCCCTTATGGAGCTGATTTGATTCACATGATGTTCAGATGCTGGGCCTCAACATTGGTAATTGGAAAGCAAAATAACTCAAGGATATACAAATGTACATGTGATGGTGTAATGGCTTAGAAAGCCATATAAAACCAAGCATATGATAATGCACAAAGTGATGAGAGAGATGAAAAGAAGAATATAAATAGCTGAGTTGACCTCAATAAAAATTGAGTGCTACTTACATAGTTCCATGGACTCATGTTCCAACATGAACTGTAAGCCAATGTAGTTCACCCAAGTTTGGGAGAGAATGGAATGAGGAATGATGGAAAATGATAAAGAATTGATTAGACTTATAATGTATGCAAAGAGATACACATCTAAGAATATATAAAGAAGCTTGAAATGCATGCTACCTAGAAGCCTAATTTCATATCATGAGCCTAGGTTATAAAAAATGTTCTCGAGAATCATTTATTAGAGTTTATGTTGACGTTAAGATATTGATACCTAAGCATAAAGTGCTTTCTAAAGAAAAAGAAATTAGGCATCATAAGTGTAAATAAATTAGAATGACATAAGATTCCAATTGTGCTAAGCTAGTTCAAATGTGAATATCTCTAACTAAGAATAATGGTGAAACAATGACCAAAACTAGAGTTACAATGATTTACATTTAAACGAAAAAGCAAAAACAAAGAAAAAGATAAACATAAATGAACATAACTTGAAATCAAGATATGATATTAAGTAGGAACAAAAATGTTTATAAACAAAATTCAAAAACATCTTAATGACATGAGACAAAGATATGAATAATCAATATCCATGTGGATCATCAAGGCATTCTTGAACATAAAAGTGAAAAGCAAAAAAAAATAGAAAAAAAATCAAGGAAACACAAGACCAAGAATGGAGATGGAAAAAAAAAAGAAAAGAAAAGGAGATAAAATAAAAGGAGAGGTGCAAAAGCAAAACAAAACACCAAGAAAACTCAAATAAACACACACAAAACAAAACCAAGTTAGTGTAGTTTAAAGACAAATGTTCATGTATGTGTGGTAGAGGCATTACTTTCCACCACATAATAACAAAGAACAATGACACAAAAATTATTCCCTAATTAAAGAGGAACAATGATAGAAGAAATGGGGGAAGAGAAGAAAATTAAGGGGTTGACCAAGATAACTCTAGATGCATAAAATAAGTGGATGTTGCCTACATAATTCCATGGATGTGTGTTCCAACATGAACTTTAGGTCAAATGTAGTTCACCCAAGTTTGGGATAGAATAAAAATGATGATTAGATTAGCATGATTAATGTTATAGAAGAAATGGAAGATATGACAAATAAACAAGAATGGTCTGGTAAATAAGAAGCTGATGAGATGAGAAAGAATGATCTTGTAAAATGGCAAGTGCATAAGACAAGATGAAATGAGAATGGTGTTTATGTGCTTGTAAAATGAAAAGAGCATAGCATGGTGGAACATGAATGTACAAATATATAAAAGTGTGAGATAATATTTTTGTTATTTTGTGGATCTTCAATTTTTTTTGGTATTTTCAAAGTATTTCTAATGTTTTTGGTGTTTTTGAGATAAAATATGCACAAGGTGGGACCATCTAGTCGAGGAGATGCACTTTCTAAGAGTAGAGATTCTAATAAGATATCTAAGCCAACTACAAAAAAGCCATTCTCACAAATTAGTGAGAGTGAGGTTATTGATAAAATAAGAAAGAGTAGAAAATACTTGAATTGAGAAGATATCGATATTCACTTGTTTGAAACTATATAAGATGGTCCTAGTTGACTGCTTTATAGAACTAAATATGTTTATGAGACATAATAAAGATCATAATTAGTCAAGGGATAAATTTTTTTCAAGATTATAACATGTCCTAGACAAAACAAAGAATATACTTCTTGTAGAGAGAAATCCATAATGGGATGAAGAATGTGGTCAGAGTTCCAAGGGTTTGAAGCCTTCACTTTCGAGATTCATGAAAAGTGGACCAAGGTAGTATAAAATGTGTTCAAGGTAAAATAAAAGGGTGGGATAAAATTATGATAGCACAAGTTGCCCCTAAGTCAGGGGTTTCATAGAAAATGATTCAAATTTGTTTATGCATAGAACCTCTTGAGGTGTATGATGTTCATGGGCTCTTAGTATTCTTCACCATTAGGTTTATCCAATCGATATGCTCTTGATCCATAGTTTGTTGTGACAATATATGGTCCTAACCAATTAGGCTAAAACTTGCCTTTCATTTTGGGTTCAACATTCATGTTCTTTTGGTTCTCTTCAAAAACTAAGTCACCAATATTAAATTCATGAGGTAAAATGAACTTACTATAGCTTCTTCGAAATCTATTTTGATAGGCCTACAAGTTTTCTAGGGTAGCCAAGTTATTACCATTAAGAAGTTCTAGTTCTTGCAGCAATGATTCTCTATAGTCTTCATTATCTTCAATGTGCTCTAGTGATATTCTTAATTATTGGATCTCAATATCAATTGGGATGATAGATTTAGTGTTGAAAACAAGGGAGTATGGAGTAGCTCTAGTTGGGGTGTGTTGATTGGTTCTATAAGCCCAGAGGGTAAGAAAGAGTTGTAAGTGCCAATTACGACCAACATCATTGACAATCTTCTTTAAGATATCTAAAATGGTTTTATTTGATGCCTCAACTTGTCCATTACCTTAAAAGTTATATGGAGTGGATTTCTTATGATTGATATTGAATTTTTCACAAAGAGATTTCACATCTTGATTCATAAAATATCTACCATTATTAGATATAATACAGGCTAGGATGCTATATCAATAGATGATATGGTAATAAATGAGTTTGGCTATTTGTCTCCCAGTAACATAAGTGAGAGGAATGGCCTCAATCCACTTGGTAAAGTAATCAATTATAGTAAAAATGTGCTTATGGCCATCTAAAGATGTTGAGTTAATTTTCCTAATGAGATTGAGACCCCATGTTGAGAATGGGCATGGTACTATAATTGGATGCAATGGTAAGGAAGGTGCATGTATCAAGTTGTTATGATGTTGATAAGGAACACAAATTTTTACATAATTAAAACATTTGTCTCCATTTTGGACCAATAATAACTTGCTCTGAGGAGTTTCTTTACTATGACTACACCATTGGTATGGGCCCCACACATTCCTTCATGAACCTCTTTGAGTGCTAGCTTGGATTATCTCAAAGATAAATAATGAATAAGCATTCCATCATAGCCTTTTTGATGAAGCATGTTTCCAAGGAGGATATAATGTGTTAAGTGATGAAGGAAAAGTTTTTGTTGGTTATTATAAAGGTTGGCAGAAAATATATGACTATGGAAATAGTTATAAAAATCTTGGTACCATGGTAATTTAAGTGAGGGATTAGGATCAACAATGGTGCATATCCTCTCTGAATCTGATAGAATATGTGCCAACTAAATAAGATTTTCAATCAAGAATTTATAATCTTTAGCACTATCATATATTTGAATTATGGAACCAATTGTTGCCATGGCATCGGTAGATCTATTGTTGACTCATAGAAATTTCTCAAACTATAGAGATTTAAAATGTGTTTTAAGGTTATCGATAATGTGATTCTAAGAAACAAGCTTATCATCTCTTATTTGATACTATTCATTTGTCTAATTTATGATTAGTTTTGAATCTCAATAGACTTTTAATCTTTGAATATCCCATTGTATAGTAAGACATAGCCCTGCAACTAATGCCTCATATTCAGCCATAGTGTTTGTATACTAAAATTATATATGGAATGCTTTGGGGATAAAATCCCCATATGGCATGATAAAAAATATGCCTGATCTAGACCCTTGAGATGTGAAGGATCTATCAAAATAGAGTATCCACTATTTAGGTTCTTATGATGCTTATTCTATCATCATGATAGAATCATCTTATAGGTCAAAGTTGAGAGGTTGAGTGGTTGTAATAGGAGCTTTTGCAAGTTGGTCCATAAGAACTTATCCTTTGATTTAATTTTTATTATAGTAATCAATATCAAACTCACTAAGGATCATAATCCATTTAACCATGCATCCTTAAAGAGCTACTTTAGATAAGAGGAACTTGAGAGGATCTACCTTGGTGATAATAATAGTTTTGATATTGAGCATATAATGGTGCAATTTTTGAGTGGTGAACACCATAGCTTAAAATTCCTTCTCAATAGGCATATAATTATTTTCATAGGATACTAATGGGTGACTTAAATAATAAACCATGTGTTCCTTATCATGATCATCATGCTAAGCCAAAAGGGCCCCTAGTGTATGTTCCATATATAAAGAAGCAGTGGCTTTCCTTGTGTTGGAGGTCATATAACTGGTGGATTTGCCAAGTATTTTTTAAGCTTTACAAATTTTGTCTAAAAATCTTCATCCCACTAAAATTTTACCCCTTTCTTTAAGAGATGGGTAAATGGTGGCACTTATTTGCTAATTGAGAAATGAACCTGTGTATAGACTAGATCTTGCCTTATAGACCTCATAATTATTTAAGATTGTTTGGTGGAGGCATTTCCATAATAGTGGTAACCTTTGCAGGGTCAACTTCAATCCCTCATTATGATATAATGAACCCTAACAATTTTCTTGATGTGACTCCAAAGACACATTTCTTAGGATTTAAGCAGACTTTATATGCATGAAGCCTCTCAAATATTCTTCATAGAATGTTAGGGTGTCCATATTTTATTCTTATTTTGCTAGTATATCATCAATATAGTCATCGATAATGTCATGCATCATGTCATGGAATATTATAGTCATTACACATTGATATGTGGCTTCAACATTCTTCAAACCAAATGGCATGACTTGGTAACAAAATGTCCCCCATAGAGTGGTGAATGCAATATTATGCTAATCTTCTAGGGCTATCTTGATTTTATTATAACCAAAAAATCCATCCATTAAGGATAAAATATCATACCTATTAGTTGATTCAACAATCATGTCAATGTTGGGTAGAAGAAAATCATCTTTGGGGCATGCTTTGTTGATATCACAAAAATCAGTAAAAACATGTATACTTTGGGTCTTTTTACTTACTGGCACTATGTTAGAAATCCATTCAGAGTAGTCCAGTGGTTTGATAAAATTGGCTCCTAACAACTTTTATAACTTGGCCTTAACCAAAAGGGTGATGCATGGATGCATCTTTATTAACTTTTACTTGACTGGTTTAGCATCAAGGTGAACAACAATATGATGCATAACTAAATCTAGGTCCAAGCCTAGCATGTCAGAGTATGCCAATGCAAAGATGTCTATATAATCCTTAAGAATGGATATAATATGTTCACATTCTGATTTAGTAAGGGAAGATCCAAGATAAATAATTTTAGGATCCTCATGGGTTCCTAAATTCACTTATATTGTGCTCTCCATAAGGAGTGTGGATCCATATTCTAGAATTGTAGGCAATGTATGGTCATGATCATTTTATTTTGCTCTATCTTCTTGGTGTTCCTCCCAAAGATCTGGATAATATGAAGAATCAAAATCTACCTTCTTAGGTAAAGGCCAATTGGCAAAAATCTTTGGAAACTCAAGAGCAAGATGCTCAAATATTTGATGATGTTCTAAAGAGATGCTTGTATTAGCTATGAAACTTGGGCTAGATGGACTTTCTATGGCTTGAGGGGATGAGAAAAATTTCTCACCTCAGAGTGCCTAAAATAGGTTTTCACTCAAAGGCTTATCTTTTTCATTACTTTTTCCCTCATCAAGAAGTGCCTCAAAGAGGTTTTCAACTAAATATCTCAATGTTTATTCTTTATTATGACCAAGAAAGTTTGTTTGCTCTCCAAATTAGGCAAAAGAATTCAATGAAAAATCAAAACCCTACTTATGATCACCAATGGGGAATGCATCTCATAGGCCCATTTGTTTTGTAATTAATTCCTCATTTTGAAACTCATTGAGGCATATGAATGAATTTTGGTTATCCTAATCTATGAGTTCAAGATGGCAAAGGCATAGGTTTTAGTGAGGGTTTACTTCAGGATGGGAAACACTAATGGTAAAGATATAATGCCTTATTTTAGGAAGGGAAGCACCAATAAGATGGGTTTTTGCTTCAAGATGGGAAGTTTTAATAGGATGGATTTTTGCTTTAGGACATGAAGCTCCAATAGGTGTTATGGTAAATATGGCATTTGCATCAAATAAATCTAAATTAGCAAGCTCATCAAAAAGGCTATATATGGGATGTTGCATCACTGCTAAGAATCCCATTATTAGCCTCTTCAGAAGAGTCACCACCAAATGTTATGAGGTCATCCTCTAGTGGTTTAAATTTGAGACCATGATTCCAATTGACAACTCCAACTCATAAGGGTTATAAAAATCATTGTGCATGTGGGCAAAAGTCTTTCCCTGTATAGTCAAGATGATCTATTATCTTATTAGGGATAGGATACTTTGGATTATAAAACCAATCGGTAAGGCCTTCAGAATATAACCAATCTCCCTTGGTAAAAGCCTCTCAATATTTTTTTAGTGTAATTATAGGTACAAAAACCATATGAGGTTTTGGTTTCTTCTTCTTTGGTTGCCAAATCTAATCAGGTTTGTTAGGAGTCTAGAAATTTTTAGGCTTACCAAATGTT
This sequence comes from Torreya grandis, assembly GCA_037957365.1. Classification (NCBI taxonomy): domain Eukaryota; kingdom Viridiplantae; phylum Streptophyta; class Pinopsida; order Cupressales; family Taxaceae; genus Torreya; species Torreya grandis. The sequence continues at coordinate 1,369,867 of JARHVA010003577.1, forward strand.
TTAGGGGATTTTGGTAATTTTTTACTATGGAAGATTTCCTTTAGATTGTATATGGAATTTCCTACATCTTTAATAATACCTTGTTTAGCAAGAGCTATAGGAAATGGATTAGTAAAAGTGGAGGTTAGATCACCAGGGTTTATATAATTAGATGGAGATGGATAAGAAATGATGGATTTGTTATTCTTTGTAATGAATTCAAAACCTAGGTAATAATTATAATTATGAAACTTTGCTTCAAGATGTTTATAGTATTGCTATGGTTGCTAATCAATGGGAATAGTAACCTTGATCCCATCATGTGGAAATTTAAGGCATTGATGAAGAGTAGATGGAACTACTTGTACTTCATGGATCCAAGGATGACCAAGAAGTTTGTAATAAGAAAACTTAATATCCATAATATGGAATAATGTGTGATGAGAAATAGACCCAACCATGACTGGAAACCAAATTATATTAGATGATTCCCTCTTGACTTTTTTGTAAGCCTTAATTATAATAATTTATAGCTGAATGTCTTTATCTATGTAACCCAATCATCGTACCAATTTAAGAGATATGATGTTCAGACTAGAACCATTATCTGTAAGAACCCACTTGATCTTGTGATCTATAATGATTATCTCAATATATAGTGGTTATTATGGTTTGGGTTGAGGGTGGACATGTCCTTTTGATCAAATGTAATTTGTTAAAATGAAGACAGATGTCCAATTAGGTTTTGGAATTGATTGAGGTTTATATCATTAGGCACAATAGAATCTTGTAAAATTTTATTGAAGATGGTTTTATGGACATCAGATATCTACAAGAGTTCTAATATGGAAATTTGTGTAGGGGTTTTATCTAATTGATCTGTTAGAATATAAGGCCTTTAAACTATGGATTAAACTAGTTTAGTCTTTTTTGGGAAAGTATTCATCTTTGGAACCATTAACACAATATACTCATTGGGTTTTATGGAAAAAGTGGGTGAAGGGCCCTAGATGGTAATTCATGGGCATCTAGTTGCAACTGCACAACCTATAGGTGGCAAGGAGTTATTATAATTATAAGATGGAGGCAAAGGGCCTTAGATGGTGACTTGTAGGTGATTAATAGTATTATGATAATTTTGGGTCAGTGAGGAGCCTTTATAAGAAAGGTACTATTGTTCATGATTAGTAACCCATGCAAACTAAATAGCAACATGATGATGCAAATCTGACATGGTATTACTAGGGGGAGAGGGTGTTGACCCTATAATGATGGGTCCCATATTGAGAGGAACATGAGATTGGCCACGTAGCTTCACAATAATAGTGGTAATGTGGGCTATAGAAATATGTCCCATAATACTATTATAGTTGTAAGGTACATTGTTATAAGCGACATTATTAGTGTGGGCATTATGATATTGATTATCCTCATTATTATTTTGACCTTGTTGTTGGTTCTGATTCTACCTCTATCCTTGATTGTGACCATTTTGATTATTTCTTGGTAGTGGTAGATCATTTCAAGGAAAGGGGTCTTTGTAGATTCCACATCCTAATTTTTATCCTGATTAGGGGCCAGCTTAATTTCTAGTTCACCACTTTCAATAAAGTCATCAATAATATGTCATAATTGAACACAATGATATGCACTATGATCAAAAACATGATGAAAGTTACAGCATTCATTCTCTTTATACCAATCTGGTTTTGGCTGATCTTGAAGAAATGGCCTTGATATTGGCCATATAATTAAGTTAGCTACAATGAGATTTTTAAACATTGTTTCAACTGATTCTCCTAACTTGCTAAAGACTCTAAAATTGTTGTGAAATGTCATTCATGGAGGTTGTCTCTAAAAAGTAGGTAATATTTGGAGGAGTTAATTGTACACTTAAAAGAGGCATAACCTGTACCATTTATACATGTCTTGTCTTAATCACCCTATTTCCAACCATGTTCTTATTTTTTTAAAAGCCCTTAGGCTTATTTTACATAGTTTTTTGAGCTAGTGATTTATCCTAATTAGATGCTTGACATTTCAAAAAAATATTAAAAAGGCCCTTAGTAATAAGAGCCTTCTCAATCTACACTCCTTTGTCAATAATTTATTCAAATGAGTTATCATAAGCTAACTGTCGATTATGCACGACTTCAAGATGAAAATTCTATGCAAAGATATCAACCAACTATTTATCTGGTAAATTATGTTGAAAGTGGTATGCCAATGCTCTCCACCTTTGTAGATATGTAGCAAAACATTCACCATCATGTTACTTGGCTTTACATAAGTAAAAAATGGTTAATTCATGTTCTATGTTGTATGAGAAATGGTTAATAATTTTTTTTGATAATTCATTCCAATCCACAACTGATCCCTTGGGTATTTTAAGTAGCCAATCAAGTTCTTGTCCCACTAAACTTCATGGCAATAGTCATAGTAAGTACTCACTACTATAAACAACCTCTTGAAACAAGACAAAAAATGCATGTATGTGTTCATGTGGATCTCCTTTCCCTTTATATTTGTCAAATTTGGGTGCCTCAAAATGAGGTGGAAAGGCATTTTGGATAATAGATAAGCCAAATGGATATGGGCATATCTCATTGAATTTGTACTTTTTGACTCTATTATTCATCTCCAATATTTGGACAATTTACTTCATAAAATTCCATTCTTTCATGTTTGGTGAATTTTTGGATTGGATAAGATACTATTGGGGTGTAATGTGCCCCTAGTTTTGTTGCTATTGGGGTGAAAGGTGCCCCTAGTTTTGTTGCTATTGGGGTGGAATGTGCCCCTAGTTTTATTGTTATTGGGGCAGAATGTGCCTCGGGTTTTGTGTAGATCTATAGGGAGCGTATACCTTTCAATCCATGATTTAGTTTTGATTTGTTTCTTGAGTTGAGAACATAGGCCATTGATTATTGGATTGTAAAACATTACTTGAATTTAGTTGTTTTATACTTTTTTGATTTTGGAAATTTTTGTGTTTATTTACCAATCTTTGGGTTGGTTGAAAAGAACTAGCCAAATTGTCTTGAGGGATTTCCTCAATTTGAACTAAATGTTTGGGGTTTTGAGTTTGTAAAGTAACAAGAGGTTCTTAATGATTTAATAATGTATGTTTTGTATCAAATGGAGTATTTTGTAAGGTCTCTTGTGACTTTAACTATTCATTTAGATTACCTTGATCCACTATGGTAATGTCCTCATTTAATATTTGTTGCATACTTTCAACCACATTTCCTTGTTATTTTGAATCATTATTTGAATTGAAGTGGCAACTAGGGAGTCAATTAAGTCTGTGACAAGTTGATTTACATATCATTGACTTATTATCTATATCTTAGCTAGAAGATCTAGATTTGTGGGTTTTAACTCTACTTGTATTTCCTTTCCTTTATTAGAGGAATAAGGTATGTCTATTTGTGTAAAATATTTCTCTTGTTGTCATTATTCTCCTTCTCTAACTAAGGTATGCAACTATTTTGTAGGAAAGTCAAAAGGTAGTCTAGTACTTGATTTATCAATCTAAGAAGGGCTTCATCTTGATCTTCTTGGGGTTGATATCCATTGTATTCATTTTTGGATCCTACTATTGCGGGGATATTATCAAAAACAATGGGTGACCATCATAAAATTTATCATATTCATAAATAAGACCATAAGAGGCCCCACTATGAGTGAACCTTTGAGTCATGTCTAAAAAGAGTTGTTTTGTGTGTTTGACTAGCTTTGGACCAATTCTTTAGTGACTAATCAAAGTATGTTTTGGCTCTCTTTTTAAACAAATAACCAAGGTACCAATAAGACTATAAGGGAGGGTGGTTTGAAACCATGCACAATTTAGAAGATTTAGTTCATGAGTTTACTCAACCTTTGGTAAAGTTGAAATCATATAGATCAGAAGAGAGTAAGGTAACTCAAAGACCCAAGGTGAAAAATAGTACACCAAATCCTAGATATTTGTGATACACCCACACTATAAAAGCTAGCTTCAACTTTTACAAGTTGACCCTAGAAGTTTAGAGGAAAGCTCTCTGGATTATGAAGAAGACAAAATGAACTAAGTAACTTAAGATGTAAAACCATACATGAATCACTAAGTATAAATCTAGGACCAAATAAGAAGCATAACATCACCACATGATTCCAGTAGGATAAAATATATTATAGGACTCAAAGTGTGAGTGATACACAAGATGGCTTGAGTCTACCAAGATGATATGTGATTTTGAGTCTTCATAAATGACCTTCAATCCAAATAGACAATTGAACCCAAGTTAAGACAAGCTTAGTGCGCAAATGGCAAACCTACTTTGACACACCAACCCTTAGCACTAAAAAAGGTTCAATTTCAAATGTGGATTATAAATGAAGGATTTAAACAAATTAGGTAAAATATCTAGAATCAATTGGGTAGCATGACCGTGCTAAAGTAGATGACATGACACAAAGATTTTGCTAACAATTTAAACAAGGAAAAGATGAATTTTCCATTTGGATAGCATAATGCCTCCCTTGCTCAATAGAATTGAGGACAATGTGTTTTCGTTAAGTTCATTGAGTTAACAAGTAGTTTTAGACAGAAATTAAGACCAAGTAAGCTAATGACAAAAAATAAACATCTTAAGTCTAAACTAACAAGGTATGGCAAAGTGGGGTCTACTAAACTAGTTAGGTTTTAATCATTCTAGGGGAATCAATTACATAATGACTTTCATGTCAAATGATGCAAAAAAAAAACATGAAAATTGGGTGACCATGATATTGGCTAGTTGTAAAAAGGTCTAGTCCTTTTTATAACCACCACATATTTCAGTTCACTCAGTGCAGTATGATGTCCAAATACATATATGTCCCATGTGAAACTCTAAAGGAGTTAAATGAAGTTAATGCTGGGAGGTGAAACTGGGTCAAAGCTTCCCTAAAGAACTCATGGGAGGTAATGACGTCCCCCTCACAAGCCAAGTTTGCATGAAAATAAAAAGAGCATATAATGGAAAGACTTTAGGGTCATTTTCAAGATCACCCAAACTTTGGTGAGTTTTTGGGGAGTGCTTTAGGTGACATTCTTTCTAAGCCTTAGACTAGGCTATTTGGAATAGGAATGGCACTTTTGATTCCAAGGGTTCCCTAAAGGGGACAAATGGAAGAGAATACACACAACATTCTTCTTTTTTCCAAAAAAAACCTAAGTAAATAACTATTGCAAACAAGAATTAACAAGTGTGTTAAATTTTAAGCCCAAATGAAATATTTGGTGGTGTTCATTTGACCCCTTGGTCTTAGTTTCAAACTTTGAAAACATTCACCAAAACATCTAAATTCTTTGTTAAACACTAAAACAAAGTTTATAATTGATTTTTAAGCATGAAAAAGGTGATTTAAACATGTTTTTATCAAATGCCAAGCTTGGTCCTACAAAAAAAATGTTAGCATATCTTTTAACTTTGAAGCTCTTTTTAGCTTGAAATAATGAACTTTGGAAAAATAGCTCTTGGGTCTGTGTTTTAAGAAAAACACAATGATTGACGTTGGTTATTACAACTAATGATGGTTGCGTTGGCTAATCAAGATATAATCAATGTTGGTTTTACTAACTAACATCAGTTAATCCAGGTAACTAATGTCAGTATTACTTGTCAACATTGGTTACTATGTAAAACTATGGCAAAATAAAGTTATAAAATCAATTTTCAAGAGTTTTAAGGGTCCAAATGAATGTTTTAAAGTTGCAAAATGATCTTGTTTAGGTGTGAGATGCATCTTTTCCCATAGAGCATTCCAAGATGTAGAGAGGATTACAAATTAATTTAATCAAACATTAGTCCATAAATAATGAAACATGCATAAAGAAATAACTAACCAAGCCTATCTATTCCTATAGGAATTAAAAAGGATAAAAAGAAACAAATGAAAGACCCATGTGGCTCAAAAACATGTTCTTCCTTGATCAAGCATCCTTGCCATTGTAAAAAATGGTGGTAAGCTCCACCAATGCCTCAAGAACACTCCATAAAACCTAGGCTCTTGCTTCCAAATCACTAAAATAACGTATCAATGAAGCTTGCAAGAAAAATCTATGATCAAATACAAATCCTTGTGGAAATAATTTAAAATTATAACTTTGTAATATTCAAGCTTAAAATTCATGTCCATGGCCTCTCTATTTATATATTTTTGAGATTGGTTATGATAAACCATGACCATCTATGTCAATATTGAGATGTGTGGCCACGGATAATCCTAATATTTGGAATTAAATCCATAATTATCTTCATAATGACCTTTGAAGAAGGGGAATTGAAGAGGCATGGGAAGAATTAACTAGGCATGGGTGACCCATAATCTTGATATTTGTGGCATTTTTGGCCTAGGAATGTCTTCCCAAGAAATGATGTCACCTGATGATGTAATTAATAGGAATAAATTTTCAAAAAGAAATATTCAACTCTCATGGAAAATCCACTTAAGCTATTGATTTGGATTAATTAACCTTAAGCAAGGTTAATCAAAATTTATGAAATTATTTGAAAATTGGCCCTCAATTAATCAAAATGGTCAAAAAGTCATATTACTGAGTTGTAATTTTACTCAAGAAGAATTAGAAGGTGATGTTAGATGTGTCAGAACCGTATTTCGATTTAAGATGTTTCCAACACAAAATAACAAAGGTACATGGTGTGTACCAATGAATTAGAAGAAAAAAATGATCTAGAGTACTAAATGGTGAAATTATTATTTTGACTCAAAATGATTTGATCAAAGTTACCTGGCCTATAAAATGCATTACCCTATTTAGGCATACTTTGACCTAAATTGGCTCTTGTAAGTGAAAAGTTTGAACCATTTAGGGTGTTTTATGGATTTTGACCTAAAATGTGCATTTGATTGCAATTCAAGTAAGATTGATAGTTTTAACACCAATGGTGTTAGAAACTAGATGTCTACACATACTTCCATCTACATCAGCCCTAAGCTCATATTTTCTATATTTCTAATCTCAAGTACACTCAAGGAACTCAAGATGACTATCATACTAGAATAACTCACACTTTCACCACCACTTAGGTGGGAATAATTACATCAATCTTGATCCCTCCTTAGAGTATTTTTTTGTAGGAAATTATATTCATACCAGGGTGTTGATGATGCCCAACCTATCTTACTAATAAGAACACTTTTCAAATCATACCCTACTTAAAAAGAGGATTAGGGTTTGAATCATAAATAAATCATAAAAGGCAAAATATATAGTTTTAGAATTCATGCATGTAGGAACAAACCCTATAAACTTAGACACAGGTGCACTCAAAAGTTAAGGATAGTCCTGCACAAAGGACACTAGCACCAATATTAAGACATTAGAGCCAAAAGGTAATACTACCCAAATGTGGTGATATTATACAGGAGGGGTTCAAACATAGGGATATAGTTGATGACATTTAGACCTAGTTCCATCTTTGTTTCCAACACTCAGATTGTTTATATCAAGTATTTTCTAGATAAGTCCTTTTTTTGCACTATTTATTACTATTTTTAGAGAGCCAAATATAGTCAACTCTATAAAAAATTATTTTATATTTTATGTATATTAATTACATGATTTAGTTTACTCATTCCTTTAATCAAACATAAGATTTACATAACCTAAACCCTAAAAGGTTTAAATATTTGGTAAACCTGACTTACTTCAAACATTGCACAAACCCTAGGGTTTAAATTTCAAGCATTCAAATTCAAAATCCATATATTTTATAATTTTATTTGATATAATCATGATCATAATGATAGAATAAGTTTATCACTTTTTGTTACCAAAATTTAATAGTTTCATTTGCATGCTTATTCCCTTTAATTCAAAATGAACTCTAAAAAGACATAAACACATGTATATAATATGATGTGTTATATAAATTGTAATATATGTCATATTTCAAATCACATTATATTTCTCCTATATGGAATTACATTAATAAGAAAACCCATAGCCACATAGGGCATTTAGCATATAAGATAACAACTTTGTTTCAAGTTTCAATGTCATATCTTATGCATAGGAACCAATATCCTTCTCCTCCTCATCTCCATGAGGATGATAGCTACTTTACTTATAACCAAGTCCATGTTATCACTTCTTCACAAGATGAATAAAAAAATACCAATGTCACTAATACCTATACTCAGCCTATTCACACCTCTTCCCTATAGGGTGTGTGCCTACATGATAAATTAGAAGTAGTTAGGGCTTGCATTTGTGGTAATCTATGTGATCAAGTTATTAGTATGAGAAAGATGGTTGTAGGATTATAAAATTAGAACCAAAAATTATATAAAAATATTTCAAGATTGGAAAATCAATGCATAAGATAAATGCCTCCAGGGCACAATAGTGTAAATCATGTATATGCATCTTCAACTAGTCAATTTGTGGCAAACATGTTATATATCAAAATAAAAAATCACAGTAAAGTACATCTACAACTAGTGATTAAAAAAATATTCAAAGGTCAAATAATAATTAAAGTAAGGTAATAAGGGAAATTATTAAAGCTAATTTGATCAACCTATCCCTTCTACACCTAGTAAGGAGATATAGATATTATTGTAGATATCATAGAATGCATGGGCACCACATAGATTCATGTCTAATATTAAAAAGGAAAATACAACAAAAAATGGATACAAATGACTCAAACAATGATACATCATCTAAACAACATATAATGTCACATCTACAAATTTAAAAAGTGTCAAATTCATAAAAAGTACAAAAATGGTTACCAAAGCATAACTCAAAACAAAAAAAAGGTTCAAAAAGCATAATTAGATCAAGAAAGAATACAACAAGCACATGTGAATCAAACAAATCTACATCTCCAAAATGAGGCTCAAATTTTACAATAATATTTATTTGGTCAAAAATATCTACAATAGTTTTATTATCATGACCAAGGTTTAGGCAAAAAGGCCTAAGGTATCAGTACACCTATTCTAATAATTGACAATGTTGGTAAACAAGGTTTGGGAATTATTGAACATATTAAGGAAAATCATTCAAAGATATAGTTTATCAAGGAATAATATCTAGATACATAGGAAATGTTACAAAAAGAGAAAGAACTTAAGTTTCAAAGTCAAAATCATGCTAAGCCAGTAAACATTATCAAAAAGGATTTCTATCAAAAGATCCTCCATGACACCATATGCCTACAATGATCATAATTTTAAAGGGAAAAATCACAATCAATATTCTAATTCACAATTCAGAAATGTCAACTCCAAAGTATGAGGTGATTCCTTCTCAAATTCCAAGTTATTATGATTATTATGTTTTTGATTGTGAACAATACTTAGGTTCATACTGCAACACCATTCAACTCCAACATATAAATCACACTACACGAGAGATTACCATTCCTATTTTTGACATAGGCCATAGTGATAGTTAGTCTCCATGATACTTATCAGTTAGTATGGTTTATCTCTTTTTGTATGTACTTTCCTTCTCTATTGATCCCTATACATAGTTCATTGAAATATCACTTATACATAACTTATTATAAAAAAATACAAAAATAATATATCATGTCAAAAAACACAAAAACATTCAAATAATTACTCAAAAAACACAAAATTTACATATTGTATGCATTTCTATGTTAACACTTCTTACATTTTCCACACACTACGTATGCTAGCTATCCTAGTATATTTGGTTTTATCATACTACATACTTCACTTGTTCTTATTGAGTGCTTTCAGATTGCATATAGGACTTATGCCCACTACACTAATCTGGAATTTTTATTATCTACTCACTAGGGGCATATACATCGATACATGGGTATTCATTTGACACATTCACTCACTTAAGGGAACCTTATAAAAAGTTTTGATTATCAATTTTTATCTTTCTATACTCTACATCAAAGCTCTAGCATTATCATATCTTGATATTGATCATGCTACTCTTACTACTTTAGACTCAACTATATAAATCCTAGCTCTTACAAAGATTTTTATTACATATTCATTCATACTTTCATTTATAGATTTCCTAATTTAGATTTGAGTGTATATCTTTGCTTCTTGTATTTGAAGGCATTCGAATATGTAATTTTTATTTTCTCTCTATTACACTTCTATTCACAATATGTTTGCCTTGGGTATGTGCTCATGTCCATTGTGTGTACTTTCCTGATTATGTATGAAGACATTTGAACACATCGTTATATGTTTTATTTTTTAGATTTAGTGATATATGCCCATGTCCCTTGTATTATGGCCCTTTAGTATACTTTACATGCATTGCATGTTTTTTATGTATGATTTATTGTATGCATCATGGCCATGACACTTATATTTATTTATTACACATACAAATTTTTGATGTCATGAGTGAGCTTATGCATCTAACCTTCATACTTAGGTGATGTAATGGACATCATGCCCCATCCCCCTATCTATCTACTCGTTTATACTCATATTTGATGTTACATACATTGAGTACATCTATCTTGACACCCATATGAATGATATACATAGCATACATCTTACATTACATACTTATGCTCAAATTATCTTACATTTTTATGTTATGTATGCAAATTATGTTACATTATCATGCAATTATCATATATGCTTTGACTAACACACATTTTATAGAGTTTTGTTTAATTTTGAGGATAGTTCTTGCATAGGTTCAACAACTCCCCTAGAAAAAGGGGGAGTTCATACAAGTTTTTCACAGAGATCATGATCCTATAATGCATTCACAATAAATTTTTTAGCACAGAGGCTCAGTTATAAAAAAATTGACACAGGTAAACATAGTGGAAAAACACTGACTCAAAAAGTAGTATAGTGACACAAAATTCAAACTAGAAAGACATTACCAACCAAATGGGGACATAATTTCCACATGGAACTAATTTCCAAGATGTGGCTCTATTGTCCAATAGCCTTAGTATTAAAAAAATTAGATTGGATAGAATAGTATAGCTAGTAGAGTATAGGTTTGCATAGATCCAATTATAGGTTTATCATTTATACTTAGTTTTTTCTCAGATTCATATTAGTTACTTAGATTAGGGGAATCATACATAGAATGAACATTACCATATTTAGTTTACATACTTAGATATAATTATTACAATTCATTCCATAATCTATATACTCAAATATTAGATTTGGGGGCATGTGTGTAACACATAATTTTTGTATACTCAATTACATATCATTTGATCAAATGGAATGAAAAATTCTATGTCATTATTTATGTTAACATCATATTCCAAGTTATCACAAGTTTCATTCCTTCATCCGTCTATAGTTATTTGCATTCTTGAGTGGGATAGAGCTTCCTAATGTAACTGAGTGGTCATAGAGTTGACATATACAATTAGACATACTAAATTACAGATTTTCATTAATTTGTGTAGTTCAGTTTTAGATGCATCTACTAAAAATGGGTGGGTAATGATGGATTCAAAGCCTAATTAAGTTCTAGAGCCACCTACATGAGAGGGTTAGACACAATATTGGTCTAATGTAAGTTATTCATAGGTCATGATCCACCAAGTAGGGGTGGGAAATGATGGAGTCAAAACTAGATCGAATTATTGAGCCACCCATACATGAAGATTAAACAAGATCTCAACTCAATCCAATATATTCATTGATTAATCACTATATACATGCAAACACATAGGTTATCACCATACTCATGCATTGGTTCACATTAGCAATAAGGTGTATTCTTTCCTTTCCTTTTTCTTATCTTTTTACTCAATTTTAATTTATTTTGATATTTCTTAAGTAAGGACTAATTTATGTACATTTCATTTGTAGGACATGATTTGGATCATGCTTCACATATGTAGACCTAGCTTCACATACTTAGATTTAGCTTTATAAACTTCACTTCCTTAGTACGTTTAGGCATGTTTCTTTTTAATTTATACTAGTCATTTTTCTTTGTTGCAATTATAGGATAAGGGGTAAATATAATCACTTAAAATTGGTATTTGATTATTAAGAGTGCTACTTGAGACTACCTATCCCTAAATTTTCCATAGACCTATTGTATAGCCTATTATTACACTTATCCAGCCTTTGTGTAGGCCATAGGCATCCTTAGTGATCTCAAACATAGTCCTAGACCCTCATTTCCCAATTTTGGCCATTTGTGCCCAATTTTCTACTATTTATACATTAGCACCACATTAAGGACACTAGATCCATGTGGGACTAGTTTCCCCAAAATGGAAACTCTGTCCTTTACCCTAACTTTCTTGATCAAATAATTTTTTTAAAAATAAAAGACTCCTAAGGTCAGCCTTGTATTATCCACACACGAAACAAAACACTATAAATACATGACTTTTATCCCTATATCCACTAGATGGAAAATACCTATTCAAACACAAAACAAGTTGAGAAAAATCAAGGTTATTAATCCCTATTCTACCCTACTTATGCATACTACCATCTACATTAGTCCTAAGCTTAAATTTTCTAGATTTCCAATTTCAAGAACACTCAAGGCACTCAAGACCACTATCATACTAGAATCATTTGAAATTACGCTAAAACTTAAGTGGGGAGAACTACATTAGGATTGATCCCTCTTTGGAGTATTGGTATATAGGAAAATATCTTCATAGTGGGGTATTGAGGATGTTTATCCTATCATACTAACCAATATAATTTTTAGCTCATACCTGACTTACAAGGATGATTAGTGTTTGTATCATAAATTAGTCATAACAAGCACAATACAAAGTTCTATAATTTGTGTGCATAGGAATAAACCCCAAAAACCTAGACAAATGTGAACTCAAAAGTTTAGAATAGTCCTACATAGAAGACATCAACACCAATATCAGGGCATTATATCCACATGGTACCTCTATCCAAATGTAGTGCTACTATCTAGGAGGGGTTCAGACATATGGATCTAGTTGAATACACTCAGACCTACTTTCATCTCAGTTTATAGCACTCAAATTGCATGTATCAAGTATTTTCTAGATAATTATTTATTTGTACTATTTAATACTATTTTTTAGAAAGTCAAATCTAGTCAATTCTATAACAATTTAATGGTTTTTTATGCATATTATTTCTTTGTTTTAGTCTACTCAACACTTTAATCAAACATAAGATTTACATAAGTTAAACCCTAAAAGGTTAAAACATATATAATATAATTATACTATATGTATATAATAATTTAATTATATTATTTTCATTATTATATATTATAAGTATATATTTATAAATATAATATATCTAATAAATATATTATTTTATATAATTAATAGATAATATATAAAAATATTATACTACTATTTATTTATTATATAATTATATGGTTAAAATAATAATAATAATAATAATAATAATAATAATAATAACAACAACAACAACAACAACAACAATAATAATAATAATAATAATAATAATAATAATAATAATAATAATAATAATAAAATTTTACTAAGATCAATCCCAATAATAACTTCCATCATTGTTTCCAATTGTTAATCAAATTATAACTTTCTTGTTATTTCTTTTCTATGGTGAAAATCCAAATTGCTTGTTTTGTTGTTTAAGTGCAAGGAACAAGTTGGATAAGTGTATGGAATTGGTGTGTCAAAATGGGGTCTTAAGTGGACATTTTTATCCTAAAAAATGAGAAATCTCAACTTGTATATATTATTTGAGATGTCTACACTCAAAACATGAAGATGGCAAGAACATGAATTTTAGCATTTTGAGTCTAGTTTCTTGTAATCATATAAAATGTCCGAATTGGTAGCTTGAGTGTGGATTATGACACCCAATACATAGGACCATATTGCATGCTGTTAAAACACTTATAGATACTTTTTTGCTTATAACTAGTCATTCATAGACTTTTGAGACCTGATTCCAATTCAACAGGCTATATTTCCCATGCTAATTCCATCATCCTAGGTCTTAAACTTATAGGATAGGAGTGTTGGGGTTGGAATATAGTGCTGGACCCTAGGGTATCCCATTTTTGGCACTCCTATCTAATCGCATTTTGATCCCAAATGACCATTTCCTTTCGATTCCTATTCTTCATTATGTCAGCCTAGCGTGAATACATTTAACCCATGACCAATAGATATCTATAAAAGTCTATTAAAAGTTCATTTAGAAGGGACTAGAAAATTTAAAAATCATGAAAAAATAGAAGGAAAAATACTAAGGAAAATTTCCCTATTCTCTAAATACAACCATCCAATACAACTATAAGCATATCCAAATCCTCACACTAGTCCCTAACCACCTCAAGCATACCTAGTTTAGCATTTTTCATTTACATTACACTATTTCATAAAGCATATTAAGTGGGAGAACTAAATATGGCTAGATCCCTCTTCAAAGTATTGGTATGTAGACAACATTTGTACACAAGGGGTACAAATACATGTTTAGTGTATCTTACACACAATAACTCCCCCTTATTTCTCAAGTTTCATCAAAGTATAATGAAGTCCAAGGTTTGAAGAATAAATTCTCTAGAAGGAGTTTTATATAATTTCAGTAGTCAATATTTCATAGGTAGGTTCTGATCCAAATTTTAGTTTAGAAAATTTTTCCAAGTTTTGATGAAACCTATTACACAGTGTAGAGCTCGTTGAGATCTTTCCATCACTTTTCATGGTTTGCAAAATGGACACCGTATGCTCGAGATATAGCTTGCTAAAAAAAATTTACAATAGGGAAATAACATGTCAAAAAGTGACATGGCATTTTTTGCATGAAACAAGTGGACCAATTAGCCATTGACACATGGCAGCCAATTTTGTACATTCATGCAAAAAAGTTAGTTGGTGTTTGGTTTGGTTTCAGCCTCCAGTCTTTGACAGGCGGTTATATGGAGAACCATGGGCCCTACTATTGGCTCACTGGGGGCCTTCAGCAAGGGTCAACACACTTGATTAAGGAGGGGTGCCTTGGCCTCCATCTCATAATGCATTGCATTTGATTTTGCTTTTAAACCATAATTTTGTACCCACCAAATGCATGTGGGACAAATCAATTATATGTTTTAAATAGCTTGTAACATTATTTGCAATTTAATTTTACCACACCCCATTATGCCACATGGGATAAATTAGTAATTTCCATGCCACCTCTAATTACCTTTCCAAGTCAAGCGCGAGAAAATGCTAAGTTTGGAGACCTTGAAAAATGTGTGCCACATCACCAAGTCAAATGCCAATTTGGAGACCATGTGAAAGCTGAGCCATAGACCTCGAGATTACATGCCACGCTTGGAAACCAAAAGAAATTCCACATCCACATAACTTATGACTTATCTTCCAAGTCATGTGCCTAGCTAAGGTATGTGAGAATAGACATGTCGAATACCAAAGGCTAAGTTAACAGGTGGATATTGGAGAAAAGTCCTCCATGGCTAAAGGAAGACAAGATTTTGATAGCAAAGGTCTGAGGCCACTAATAGAGCATGTGCAGTGTAAGAGAATACATAAATGAGGTATTGAGATTCCACCTCCTAGTTCCTACACTAGAATTAACACTAAATCTTCTGGTCCACTTTTTATGTTTAAGAAATTTGGATTTAACATTGAGAAGATGATGTAGTCATTTCCTTGCACTTTTTTTGGGATGCATAACCATAGTGTTGCATTTTATTGGAAGAGACATGATTTGATTAATTAGATTATAGGTGTTAAAAACCATTCTCGTCATGGAAAAGGAATAAGACGTAAAAGGGAGACCTCACCTAAGAAGGTTTTATACACTCATTTCCATATGAGTGGACATCAGATTGATCATTGTTTTAAACTTCAATCATCTTCTCATTTTAGACATGGTAAAACTAAGATGATTTATCAACCTGTTAATAGGGTCAATGAAGTTAAATCAATCCATAATGATGTTAGAGAATCCACTAAGGAAATCAAGTTAACTAGGCATAAAATTTTATTAAGTGGATTAATAATGCACTTATTTGTCAAAGCATTGTTAAGAATTCTATTAAGGGAAAGAGCAAGGTTTGATGGTGCATTAGTAGAATTTGTGAGAACACTTTGAAACAGGTTTATCATTTGAATTCTTTCAATTCTCACCTTATGATAGCTTTATGTTTTTAGAAACTCCTATTTATGATGAGTGAGTTGTCTATAGGACTTGAACTCATTTGATCAGTTGGAGATAATAGTAGAATGCATGTTGTAGGTTGAGTTAATTCCTTACAACACTTGTCTCATATTTGATTGCTATTTTGATAATGTATCTATTTTGGGCACATGGATATATACATGCATTTTAAGACCCTATGGACATGTTTGGATGTTAGGCAATATACACTTTGTGTTGTTTGAATTTTCTTAGCATATAAGACCCATACCAAGGCATTGTATTGCAACATGTATACAACATTTATTGTATGTTGTCAGCATTAACAAACTTGTTTTGCAGTTACATTGGGAATTTTTTTAGTTTATTGGTAGTTCACCACTTTACATGATGTGACATGGGCAGACAATTTTGGTATGTTGTGATCAATTTATTGGCAGTTGTAGATTCCTTTACTCATACTATGTTGAAAGCATTTTCACTTGAGTTATGAATCATTTATTTTGCCAATGTTTATCTCTTGCTATGATTGGGTTTTGTTTAATGTGATGCAGTTGACCAGTTATTAATTTTCAGGAGATAGTAGACTTTTGGAGACTAAAAGCCTCTTTTGTAGGGAGGTGTGATCTAGAGTTTAGTTTAGAAAAAGTTTACAAGTTGTGATGAAACCTATTGCATATCATATATCTCATCAAGATTTTTTGGTGATTTTCACGGTTTGCAAAATGGACATTGTATGCTCGAGATATAGCTTGCTAAAGTTTTCTTGCAACAGGGAAATAATGTGTCAAAAAGTGATGTGGCATTATTTGCATGTGACAAGTGGACCAATCAGATATTGACACATGGAAATCAGTTTTGTACATTCATCCAAAAAAGTTAGCAGGTGTTTGGTTGGGTTTTAGCCTCCAGTCTTTGACAGGTGGTCATATGGAGAACTATGGGCCCTGCTATTGGCTTGTTGGGGGCCTTCAGTGAGGGTCAACAAACATGATTAAGGAGGGGTACCTTGGCCTCCATCTCATAATGCATTACATTTGATTTTGCTTTTAAATCATAATTTTGTACCCATTGGATGCATGTGGGACAAATAAATTATATGTTGTAAATAGATTATAACATTCTTTAAAATTTAATTTTACCATGCCCCATTACACCACATGGGAGAAATAAATAATTTCCATGCCACCTCAAATTACCTTACCAATTAAAGCTCACAATAATGCTAAGTTTGGAGACCATGAGAAATGCGTGCCACATCACCAAGTCAAATGCTAATTTGGAGACCATGTGAAAGCTGAGCCATAGACCTCAAGATTACATGCCATGATTAGAAACCATAATAAATGCCACATACACATAACTTGTGACTTATCTTCCAAGTCATATGCTGAGCTAAGGGACATGGGAATAGACAG
Source organism: Torreya grandis (assembly GCA_037957365.1). NCBI lineage: Eukaryota > Viridiplantae > Streptophyta > Pinopsida > Cupressales > Taxaceae > Torreya > Torreya grandis. The sequence continues at coordinate 1,387,413 of JARHVA010003577.1, forward strand.
GCTAAATACCAAAGGCTAAGTTGGTAACCAAAAAATAAATCCATGATATATTTAGTGCCTCAAGCCCATCAAAATGGGTGTTGGCAATGTAAAAGGTGGCCACTTATCTTTAAAAAGACATGAAAGCCATTTAACTTTGCCAATGTGGGATTAAAATCGATAGCCCAAGTGCCCAAAAAGGTAGGCTAATGACTTGAACTTGTGACCTCCCATGCAAAAGGGATAAGCCTTGACCGACTATGCTATGAGCTTCCAAGTGTTTTAAAAGAATCAAAATTTTATTTGAATGAAGCATTCAATTGACTGTGTATTTTTTATTAAGAGGTCGAGGGCTTGGAGATAGCTAGAAAATGGATTTTGATCCATTTGATGACCTGATAAATAGAGGGTAAGCCTTTTTAATTATGTTTTATAATTTAAAAGAGAATGTTATTATTATTATTATTATTATTATTATTTGGATATAACAATAGTTTGAGTAAGGGACCAAAGCACCTTCATAAGGGGTTGAAGATTGAGGAAGGATTCCATGTGATCGAGCTTGAGTATATCAACGTAGGTGGAATTCTTGGACAGAGATCAAGCTTGAGGGAAGTTGTGCAACATTTGAAAGAATTTGTAAGCCATTTCTTACATAAATTTAATAGAAATGGTCCTCACTATTGTGTAGACCCGGACACATAGGCAAGAGATGCCAAACTCTGTTATCAATGTCATGTGGTAATTTGTCTTTTATTTGCATGATTTTAATTCAATTTTTTTTATTTTTTAAATTAATCAAGAATAAAAACAAATTTTAAAAAAAATTGATAATTTTATGACATTTGATTTAAAACAAAAATTGGTTTTATTGGTGAATGGAAGTTAAAAGTCTTGTGATGGTTCCAATCAAATTCGATAACCAAGAACACTTTTGACAAAAAAAATTGCAAGTTATTTTGAGTATTTCAAGAATTTTTTAAGTTTGAGAAATTTAGAATCCATAGTTTTAAACTTCAATTTGAGTTTATCCGTGTAGTTTACGGATCAGGTTCACACAGGGACAATGAACAAAACCTATAAAACTCAAGTCTCTGCAAGTAATTTGGACAACGACAATAGAAGAGGATAATAACATTAGAATCTAGGGTGTCCTATTTTAATGACCCTATCTTTTCACAAAATAAAAGATAGATCCTAATTTGTAACACTATCATAGTCCTGTACAACCAATATCAAACCCTACAATAGTTGTTTCAATTCATTTTAAGCTAAGTATTGTTTTCTCCATATTTATTGCTATTTATAAAAAAGGTTAAAAACATAAATAAATTTTAAAAATTAGTAGTTAATTATTGAAATATTATTTACTAATTTAGTCAAACCAGACCCTTAACTAAATTAAGAATAATACTCCAATATTATTTTAAAAAGTTAAATCATTTGGTAAACCTGACTTACTTTGTTTTCACATAAAAACCCTAGGGTAAATTCCTTACTAATTTTACCCATAATTTTATGATTTTTATTGCTTATTTAAAATAAAAAATTCACATTTAATTTATTTAATTTACCATATTAATTTTAAAAATCATTTATTCCAAACCCTAGTTGAATTTACTAGGTCCTTTTGCACATAAAAACCTTAAAAACCCTAGGGAAATTTTCTTGCTGATTTTTCCAATTTTTTTAAAATTTTCCTTAATATTTAAATCAGAAATTCACATTTAATTTTTAAATTTACCTTGGTAATTTTAAAAATAATTTCATTCAAACCCTAGTTACTTACTAAGTCTTGGTACTTTTTCCAATATTTTTTTGATTTTTCTTGCATATTTAACATAAGAATTTCCATTAAATTTTTTAATTTAGCTTAGTAATTTTTAAAATAATTTTATTTCAAACCCTAGTTGAATTTACTAGGTCCCTTTGTCCACAAAAACCCTAGAAACCCTAGGAAAAATTCCTTGCTTTTTTTACAATTATTTTTAAAAAATTTCTTGAATATTTAAATCAAAATTGCACATTTAATTTTTCAAAATTTTCATAATAATTTTGAACTTTTTTATTTCAAACCCTAGTTGCATATATTAGGTCCCTTTGCTTCTTGAAGTATCACCTTACATCTAAATCAAATTTCACATAAAATAAAAAATAGATCTCACTTCTTCCAAAACAATTCTGGAAAATAATGAGTCCACACTTGGTCCTATCATGTATATGAATGATGAAGTTTACCATATGTTAATGCAAAGTTTTGTACTAGTCTTTTCATGTTTACTTTTCATATTATTGGATGATATTAAGAAAGTTACTACTAAACATTTTAATATCCAATTCCTTCAAGGCAATGTTTACTTTTCTTTAATATAAGGCTTCATTGCATACTTTCTCTCTCTCACGTGGAATAATTTTCAAGTCTATCTTGCTAAATATATTAGAATTGTGATATCAAATTCAATGTTTTTTTTATATATTAGTGCACAATTCTATGCTCTCTATCCCTTGCTTTCAATCTCTCATATGGAAAATTTTTGAAGGTTATTTTGCTAAACATATTAGAAATATCATATTACATGTCAAAATCATTTATGCATTAATGCAAAATTAGATGCTCTATATCCATTGCTTACTATCTCTCATTTACAATGATATTTATAAACATATTTTTATACAATATATAACTCTAATTACATGAATTTTATCCCACATACATGGTTTCTACCTAGAGGATCCATTGCATAAGCTAACAACCACCTTTCAAGTTTCAATGTCATATCTTATGCATAGGAAACAATTTCCTTTTCCTCCTCTTCCCCAAGAGGGTGATAACTACTTTCCCTCTAGCTAGGCTCATGATATCACCCCTCCAAAAGGTGAGGCAGCCCATACTATTGTTCCTAATGCATACATTCAACCTATATCTTATTCAAAACCTTTTTATCATATGTGTTTACATGTTTAATAAAAATCAACTAGGGTTTGAACTTGTGAGACTCTAAGGGATCAAATCACTAGTATGAGAAAGTTAATTTTAGATTTACAAAGGCAAAATAAACTATTACATGAAAATCTCACAACATTGGAAAATTAGATGATAAAGCCTCAAAGGCACCCTAGTTCCAATCATGTATATTCACCTTCATCTACTAAATTGGTTGCAATAAATATAACATATCGAAATAAGAAATCACAACAAAGTAATTCTACAACTAGTGATTCAAAAAGAATTCAAATATTAAATAAGAGTTCAAGTGAGGTACTAAGGGAAATGATTAAATATAAGTTGATCACACTACTTCATCTACATCTAGTGAGAATATATAGATATTATTATGCATATCATAGAATGCATGGGCATCACATAGATTTATGTTTGGCATTGAAACAACATATATAATAGATAGTTGCTAAGGAGGACCCTATACAAGGTAAATCAGTCAAGTAATCCATAGTGACATAGGAACACATTCACAAAGGGTCAAACTCAAAAATAATATAAAAGTGGTTACCAAAGCATAACTCACAATAATAAAAGGATCAAAAAGCAAAATCAGAGCAACAAATGGTACCAAAATCATAGGTAAAACATGAAAAAGATACAAATCTACCTCTCTAAAATGAGGTTCAACTTTCAAAGTAGTATGGGTTTGGTCAATAATATCTATAACATTTTGATTATCAAGGTCAAGGGTTGGGCAAGGATGCTCAAGGAATCACTAATCCTAATCTAGCAGTTGATAATGTTTGTCACCAAAGTTTGGGATTTATTGAACATCCTAAGGCAAAACATTCACAAACACAATTTATCAAAGGAAAAGGTCTAGATACAATAAAAATCAACACTATCATTCCATAGGTTCAAAATCAGGATGATAACGATAAGTGGAATAATAAAGGTTACTATGATTTTCAAGATACCAACAATGAATCCAAATATTCATTGTCATATTCATATCCATTTCCTTGTGCTTCACAATCATGCATAATATCAAGGTCAAGGTCAAGGGTTAGGTAAGCATGCTCAAGGCATCACTACTCCTATTCTAGTAATTCATAATGCTTGTCACCAAGGTTTGGAATTTATTAGAAATCCTAAGGTAAATCATTCATAGATGTAATTTATCAAAGGAAAAGATCTAGATATAAAAAAATCAACACTAGCATTCCATTGGTTCAAAATCAAGATGATAACGATGAGTGGAATAATACAAGTTATTATGATTTCAAAGATACTAATAATGAATCCAAATATTTAATGTCATATTCATATCCATTTCCTCATGCTTTAAAATCATGCATAATTATCAATGTCAAAGTCAAGGGTTGGGAAAACATGCTCAAGGCATGACTACTCCTATTCTAGAAATTGATAATGTTTATCACCAAGGTTTGGAATTTATTGAAAATATTAAGGCAAATCATTCACAAACAAAATTTATCAAAAGAAAAGATCTAGATATAAAAAAATCAACACTAACATTACATTGTTTCAAAATCAAGATGACAACAAGAAGTGAAATAATAAAGGTTATTATGATTTACAAGATACCAACAATGATTCCAAATATTCAATGTCATATTCATATCCATTTCTTCATGCTTCACAATCATACATGATTCCTTTGTTTGATATAGGACACCATTATGGGGAGTATCCTATGAGACTCATCAGTTAATATCATTTCTTCTCAATATTTATTGTACATAGTTTTTTTTTGCTTACTTGTACATATTTTATCAGCCTAATTGTACATAGTCTCCTTATAATTAATTGTACATAGTTCAAAATTCCAAAACTACCAAAAAAAATACAAAATTTTAAAATAAAAAAACATTCAAATAACTCAACATACCAAAAATATTTCAATTATATGTATTATCCATGATTTAAATTTATAATACCATGCTAGACTTATATTTGTTGTTCTATGCTATTATTTTTCAATTTATCTACATTACCATGTTTCACTTGATCTTATTTGAGTGTGTGCGGTGACTTCTAGATCCTTGATTATTTCACCTTACCCATTAATGGGGCATCCTACTTCATACATTGAGACACATATCGATATATCTACCCACTGGGATCATCTTCTACATGACTACACCATCTAGGTTATGTCATTACTACACTACACACTCTAGTTATCATGATGATCTAAATTACTTACTAGCTTACATAGATTACTCTATTGACACTCACTAGTATATAACACTTGTGTATTTATTAGCATATACCTAGTTTTTTACTACATATCTTGCATACTTTCACTGCTTGCTTTGATTGGTTGGATGTGATTGCATTTCTCAGTTCCTATTTTGTCTCTTATGTGTGCCTTAAGACATTTGCCAATGTCCTTTGCTTCTATTCTTGTTTGTGTCTTAGGACATCTACCAATGTCTTTTGCTTCTACTCTTCTAAGTGATTATGGCCCTCATTCCAACCTTTCTTATTTTTAATTGTATGTGTATGTGGCATTTGAACATGCCTTGTATGCCTACTTTCTAGTTTGAGTGACATGTGCTCATGTCCCTTATTTTCTAATCTCCTTGGCCACTCTTGTATTATTATTACTTCATGCCTTGTGTGATTGTTTCTTATTTTATTGTCACTATTTGTAATGCCATGATCTAAATCATGCATTTTCTTGTTATCTTAGATGCCATGATAAACATCATGTTCCATTCCTCCTTGACAACTAACAACTAAAAACTAACAACTAACATTTCTAATTTTAATTCAATGAATTGCACGTGTTATTACATTGTTATATCTATCTAGGCATACCCCTATTGATATAACTATCTCTAATACAAACTATGTTATATCTTGAGACATATTTTCAATTATCATTACTATATAATGTATTTCACAACATAGCACACTTGTAGGGATATTTATTATTAGGGTAGTCATTATAGGGTCTTTATTCCTACCCTCATAAGAGGGAACAACAAATAAGGGTTTTGTCACAAAGATAAAACCTCCTACAGATCAAAAAAATAGTTTTTAGAACACTCAGAACTACAATCAAAGGTTAAATTAGGTAGAATAGACTAGAAAATAATGATGATTATAGAACAGGTGTTAGATTTAACAAAGGACAATAGTTCTAGACATGGACAATAGTGTCAAACAAAAATGTGTCCTATTTTTGGCACTCCTATCCAAATAGCAAAAAAATTAGATTTTTTAGATACAGGCAGAAAGGTAAGCTCAGTTATAGTTTTATCACATATAGTTTAGTTTAGAATCAACAATTTTAGTACAATTTTTCTTAGAGAATCTAGATATAAGGGTCATCATGCACGACATGATGGCTCTCACTTCCAATTTTATATTATGTAGTTGGTATAACTTCTAGATTAGAATGTTTCAAACACAAGTGATTAGGGACAATGTGTGTGACACATTGGTTTTCTTTTCTTTCCAAGTTCAGTATATTAACTAGGTATTCTTAGTAGTTACATGCCTTAGTAGTTTCATATAAGCCTATTACCCAAATTTGGAGTGGATTTCATACAAGCCTGATCTCCTACTTCTAGTTTAGCCAAGATTGGCCTCATTTTTAGTACACATTCAGCTATCCATGCCACATTGTCAAATTATAGAGCATTCATGGGCCTTAGGAGCCATCTCATATGACAAATTCTTACTAGCATTAGTTCATAGCTTCAATTAGTGGTAAAAAATGGAGCCAAATGTATATATATCCTTTGTATTCTTGAGCCACCTACTTAGAGGGATTTTACACATAGTCCAAACATCAATTAACACACACATGATTACATAGCTTCACTTCATAGATGATGATGGAACCAAAGGGCCAACCTTTGCATTCTTAAGTCACTCTCAGGGAATTGAGAACTCTACTCTATTCATGATATTAATATTGGTATAACACATACCCGACATCACTCAACATCACTCAGCATCACTCAATAACACAATAGGTTTTGTATTGGTCCATGTACCCAGTGAGTTGTATTCATTCCTCTCTCTTCTCCTTTATATCTTACCTAAATTTTATATATTATTATTTTAGATATAGTGTATCTAGTAAGAACTAATTTAATCTTTGTTTTCTATTATAGATTTTCATTTCATAATGTGCTCTCTCTACACACACTCAACATCACATAGCTTCATGGGATTTAACCTTGCATGTAATCTCAGGTATGCTTTCTACTTTCTTTTATCCTAGTATTTCATTTTGCTACATCACTAGAATAAAGGAGGGGGAAAATATAGTCATATAAAATGTCTAAATTGGTAGCTTGAGTGTGGCTTGTAAACCCAATCCATAGGACCCTCTTCCATGCTCTCATAACCCTTCCAGACACCTTTTTACTTATAATAGATCATCCATATACTTGTGAGCCCTGATTTCAACTCAACCATGTGGCATTTCCCATGCTAATTCCATCCCCCCATGTCTTGAGCCTATAGGATAGGAGTGTTGGGGTTAGACTATAACACTGAACCCTAAGGTGTCCCATTTTTCATGCTCCTATCAAGTCATATTTTGATCCCAAATGACCATTTCCTTCCAATTCCTATTATTTATTGTGTTGGCCTAACATAGATACATTTAACCCATGACCAATAGATATTTATAAAAACCCATTCAAAGTTCATTTAGAAGTGGCTAAAAAATATTACAAAGCAAGTAAGAATATAATCAAAACCACTGAGGAAAATTTCCCTATTCTCTACATATAGCCATCCAATACATCTACAAGCATATCCAAATCCTCAAATCAGTCCTTAGTCACCTTAAGCACACCCAGTTTAGCATTTTTACATCTTCATTACACAATTGCATAGAGCACATTAAGTAGAAGAATTACATATGGCTTGATCCCTTTTCAGAGTATTGGTATATAGGTAGTGTGCCCATATAATGGGTGTGGATACACATTAAACACATATTACACACATTAAACCCCTTATCTCTCAAATTTCATCAAAGGAAAATGAATTATAGGGTTTGAAGATTAAATCAAATCTACAAGGAGTTTCATAGAATTTCAATAGTTGAAATTTCATAGGCAAGCTCACACAGGGACAACAAAATCTAGAAAACTCAAGTCTTTGTGATTAGTTTGGATAATAGCGGTAGAAGAGGACAATAGTACCAAAGTCTAGGGTGCCCTATTTTGATGTTCCTATCTTTTCACAAAATGAAATCTAGATCCTAATTTGAGATATTGTCTCATTCCTACACAACTAATATCAAACCCTACAATAGTTGCTTCAATTCATTTTAAGCTAAGTCTTATTTTCTCCATATTTATTTATATGTATAGAAAGGTTAAAAATACAAATAAATTATATAAATAACTATTTAAATTATTTCAATATTATTTACTAATTTAGCCAACCCAAACCCTTAACTAAATTAGTAATAAGACTCAAATATTCCCCAAAAAAATTAGATCAATCATCATTTCCATTTGTTAATCAAATTATAAATTTCTTGTTATTTCTTTTCTATGGTGAAAATACAAATTGCTTGGTTAGTTGTTTAAGTACAAGGAACAAGTTAGATAAGTGTATGGAATTGGTGAGACAAAATGGGGTCTTAAGTAGACATTTTTTTCCTAAAAAATATGAAATCTCAACTTGTATAGATTACTTGAGATGTCTACATTCAAAATTTGAAGATGATAAGACAATGAATTTTAGAATTTTGAGTCTAGTTTCTAAACTACTATGTTTTTCTTAAAATGGTCAAGTATAAGTAGTTTAAACATATAAAATTTAAATATGAATTCATATTTTTAAATTAAAACACAATAGATAGTTGGTTGTGCTCCTCATAAGTTGTTAGATAAGATCATCTAGTTTGAAACTTATACACATTTTTAAAATTTAGATCAATTTTTTTTTTTTTTAATTTAAAAAATAAATAGAACATAAAAATGATAAAACATGGATAGATAACAATGTACCCCTCCCTAACTACCTTAATTTTTTTAATGTGATAGAATTAGGCCTAGTTTGGAAGCATATTTTTTTTTTTCATTTGGATGAACTAAAAAAAGATATATAAACAAATATAGACATATAATTGGGGAATATAGTGGCATAAAGAAACATATCTAGAAATTAATATAGATGGAAACCTTAAAGTTGTGTGTGTGTCTATATAAACACACTATTTTCCATCCATATATATATATGTATATATATATATATATATATGTATATATATATATATGTATATATATATATATATATGTATATATATATATATGTATATGTATATATATATATATCTGTATATATATATATGTATATATATATATACATACACATATATATATATACATATATATATATATATGTATGTAGATATATATATATATATATATATATATATATATATATATATATATATATATATATATATATATGTATATACATACATACGTATATACATACATATATATATATATATATATATATATATATATATATATATATATATATATATATATATATATATATATATATATATATATATATATATATATATATATATATATATATAGATCCTAGTGGTTCATTGGATTGGAATTCCAAGTTATGTTTAGTTCAAAAATGTTTATCAGATTTTATTTATTTTTTAGATAATACATATAAATTTAAATTTATTTACTTAATAACATATATATTTTCTAAGGTTAGTGGTGCTAAATAAGTTTCTATTTCATGTGGTTGGCAACATTAGTATATAATTCCTTATTCTTGAAGCTAAGAAAATCTTAATAAAATATTAAGAGAAGGTTGGTATCATAACACCATAATTACATATTATCTTGAGGTTGGAATGACTTTTACATCTCCTAACTAGGTGGATTTAGAGGTTTTTTTCTTTGTAAAGTATGTAATTTTATTATCCCAATATTTTGGAATGGATGGATATATAAGAGGAGGTATTAAAATAAAAAATGTTAGTTGGAGGATAAGAACTTATCTCTTGACTACATATAAATAAAATTTAAGCACTGATGAGTATAATGTCTACCATGGATTGATGTCTTATTTTAAATCATGATTATTTTAGGTATAATTAGATGGACTATACATTCATATGAAGGTTATTTCAATTTTTGTAAACTAATTATGTTTTCATGTGTTTGTAGTTCACCTTAAAAATTGTGATTTTTCATATAGACAAGGATGTTATTAAGGATATAATGGGTACTCTTTATCCTCAACAAGCATCATTAGAGGAAAATAAATTGGTAATAGATATTATTTTCTACCCTCAATGTGGTGGTAATGCCAGTTTTTAGCCATGAAATACTAGAGGTGGAGAACTCCAACTATGTCTTGAATGATGACAACTTTTGTTTTGAATTGTTTTGCATACTAGAGAAAATATAAAAATGTATATATAGGTGGATTTATATATCATGTAATTTTATTTTATTTCCTATATTTATGTATTTTAAGTGATTTATTTTCAATGGGAGGTCCTAAAAGCTAAAATGTCAGTTAGAGGATAAGAACTTGTCTTTGACTGCATAAAAATAACATTTCAGCATTGATTAGCATATTATATACAATGTAATTTTATCTATATTTGATCACCATGATATATTTATAAATTATATGTATTTTCAATTCATTTGAATTTTCTTTCAATTCATGTAAATGACTTATGGTTTTCATTTTTTGTGCATATGAAGTTCACCTAAAAAATTCTAATTTTATTTGTATAAGAAAGGATGTTCTTAAGGCTATAATGGTTAATAGATATCCTAAATGGGTGTGATAAAAGGAAAATATATTGGTATTACACATTATTCATAACCTTAAACATTGTGGTGAGGATAGTTTTCTACAACAAAGCACCGGAGGTTTAGATCTCCAACCACGACTTGAACGTTGATAACATTTGATATCAATGTTTCTACAAGCCAAGGAAACTATAAAAATATGTATCTTGGTGCATTTTTAGGTAATAATCATGTAAAAATATGATAATTTCATATATTTACATGTTTTAAGTGATTTATTTTCAAATGGATGTGCCATAAGCATAAATGTCAGTTGGAAGACAATAACTTGTTTCTTGACTGCATAAAAATAACATTTCATCACTAATCAATATATCATTTTCTAAAAAATCATGTATTATGTTATATCACCATTATATGTGGTGAAAATATATTTATTAAAAATTAATGTGAAGGTTTCTTATATTCATGTAAAATACTTATCATTTTCATGTTACGTGTGTTTGAAGTTTGCCTAAGAACTGTAGTTGTTTTGTATAGGGAAGGACATGATTTAGGCTAGAATATGTATTCCATATCCTAAATTAGTGATATTAGAGGCCACTAATAGGTTAATATAAATTATTTTCCACCCTTTATGTGGGTCCATGCCATTTTTAGCCATAAAACATTGAAGGTGACTGAAGGTGGAAATCTCCAACTATGACTTGAACATTGGCAAATCTTGTTGTCAGTGTTTTTACATTCTAGAGACACTAAAAAATGTGTATTTGGATGGATTTAGAGATTTTTGTTTTGGGAACATATGTGATTTACCCATATATATGTGTTATAAGTCATGCATTTACAATGGGAGGTCCCTAAAGTAGAAATGTTAGTTGGAGGATAAGAACTTATCTCTTGACTTCATAAAAACAACATTTCAACACTGATCAGTATACCATTTTCCATTAATTCATATATTATTTTAAGTCTACATTATATTAGCTGAAATTAGATGGATATGATAAACATGTGAATGTTATTTCATTTTAAAATAATTATGATTTTAATTTTACACACATCTAAAGTTCACCAAAAAATTGGGACTTTTTTGTATAGGGAAGGACATTCTTAAGGTCATAATATGTAATATGTCTCATAATTGAGTTCAATATGAAGATAAAAACATGGTCCTAGATTTTATTTTTCACCCACAATGTGGTGATGATGCCAATTTTTAACCATGAAGCACCGAAGGTGGAGATATCCAACTTTGGATTGAACATTAAGTTTAGAAATTGACAATTTATACATATGCAAATCTTCTCTCTTATTCTTGACAATACAATTTTGAAATTTATAGGTCATGTTAATAGTTATAATTTAACTTTCATTTCACCTTAAAAATGTGATAAATTGATTGAATATATTAGTCTAGTGTCATATTTAAGGAAAAAATTAGCATTTATTCATCTCCATTAAAGATTCATAGGTTTTTAAATTTTGATAGTGATCAATTTGGACACAATAATTAAATCAAGTTAAAATATATAATATGAAACCAACTAATTAATATCTAGTTTCTATGTTAAAAAAAGATGATTGGAAAATTGATGCTCATAAGAAATTGAATTTAAGCTGATAACTATGAACAAATTTTCAAAAAAATAAAGAAATCACAATAATGATAATATGTACAAAATATTTAAAATAAGGAAAAATTTATAAATATATATCAATAAAAGATATAAATAAATAATGTTTTTGAACATAATAAAGTGTTAAGTCAATGACATATGTGCATATAATGTCAAAAAGGTGTACACTACCATATAGGTATACAAAAAAAATATCATGTACAACATATCCTAATCATAAAAAATACTCTCTCTCTTTTCATTTATCGTATATGGATATCCATTAAATGCCTTAGATTCCTCAAAGATTTGACTACGAGTCATATTAAGATCATAGCTTGTATGTAGATGAGCCTATTCATATACAAATATTTTTAGAAATTTTATATACTATACATGTAATAAGTTCATAAGTTAATTTGAAAATAGTACAAAATATACTTAAACATGCACTTACCACAATATCATGGTCATACTAAATTTTAATTTGATGCTTAGTAGGGTCAATGGTAGGTTGAGTCTCATGCATAGGAGTCTGAAAGAGAAAGAAAACAAGAGTTGGTGTCTTGCTTATGATAATGGAAGGGGTTCAACCCTGCACATGTATATATGAATATTTAACCAAACTGGCTAAATAATTGAAATATAATATCTAACTTTAAATATGAATTTTTTTTGTACTATGTCACCCTTGTTAATCATTTCAACAAGTGAATTAGATGTTATCATACATCTTTGCATAGATAATACATTCACATGAATTGTATTTTCACAAGCACTAAGGAAAATTATTAAAACAAATCTATATTTCAAATTCAAAATTATAAGTTATCATACCTCAAAGATTTGTTGTATAAATTAAATAATAGTAGTAAAACATATGTCTACTCTTACCTATATATATGGAGGAGTCTCCATTTTGGTCATCAACTAAACAAATAAAATATAATTATTAGCTGAGTATATCTATGTAAGTAAATACATGTACATGAACCCTGATACTAATAAAAAAATTACCTCTATATATTATACAATGGTCCCATATGTTTTTCAAGTTAATATAATGGAAAATAGGCTAAGCAGGGTATGGATAACAAGATTAAACACTATTAATAAATTAATGATTGAATTTGAGTGTTTAAATTTTCCACCCATTTATTATAGTGATTCAATGAAGATAAATTACTATACTAAAGGAAATTTGAAACTGAATGTGTATATACACTTTGTATTTTGATGTGAAGTAAGATACGTCTATGCAAAAACATACAATAATGCCACTCAAAATAGTTATTATCGATATTTGAAAATATGAAGATTTGAAAACTAAAATTTTAAAGTTGAAAAGAGAGAAAGTAAAGAATAAAATTGAAAATTGTATGAAATCTAATTACCCTATAAATTGAAAATGGATAAGTGTTCCTCCTTGTTGAGGCATTTGGAGAAATGTTGAACCTATGGTAAATTGAGAGTGATCAAGTCTCAATTTAGAAACCTTTGAAATTTTTTGAGTTGGAAAGATTCTATGATCCAACTATCATAGAGTACTCTTTTATAAAAATTGAAGGATAGAATCACCAAATGTGGCTCACTACATTATAACATAGACTTTGAGTGTCATAGACTAACACGTGGTAGGAAAAAGGGTAGAACCACCAAATATGTCTTGTTAAAGTGAAACCATAGACATTGAGTGTCACTAGACTATAATATGTTCCACTTAAAAAATTATATTAATCACACTACTATATAAGGCTCTATATTCCATTTGAAACTTTTGAATCTATGATATTTGAAAATTTCCATGTAGAAGTATGAACATGTTTGAATATTATCCCCCTATATCTGTGCTAAATTGATATTGAATGTCATTTGAATTTTATAAGTATTTAAAATCTATAACTTGTAATTATTTTTCACATGTCCATGTATATGCATCAAGTATATGTGAATTTGTATTTAAGTAACTATATGAATGAGTACACATGCATGCCATATACCCCCATAATGTGAAAATTATGAATCATGTTGTAATTTTGAAATTGCATATTGTCATCAATATAAAAAAATCATGAGGACTTGAACTATCAAGGCAAGCCCATTTTGATTCCCCCATTTTGAGATGGGATACATATCTTGCAAGTTAGTAATCTCAAAAGATAACTATAAAATATGTGAAATATGTAATCATATAGTAGAATATAAGTATTTTATTTGAATTTCATCATATTATTGAATATAGCATTGAAATACATATGAAAAATGTGCTATATAGATATATAATTAAAGCATAAAAGAATAACGTGAATGATATGTATCATGACATAAGAGTAAAGTATAAAATACAAGCAATGGATGATATGAATCATGACATCATTATCACAAACAATATCATACAATTTCACAATATTTATATAAAATGTCATGCATAAGGCTCAAAATCCACATACAAGGGAAATGTGAATGTCACATAAACACAAAAGGTCAAGGGACACACATAAATGGAATGATGTTGTCATATCAATAAAGACATGTATATATTACATGTACAAGGCCAAGTAACACACAAAATAATCAAGCAATTTATAACTTATCATATAGTAAAGCAAGAAAGGAAGCATAGATCAAATGAGACTAGTATACATAAATCATATGTATCATTTTCATTATTAGAAAATAACATATCCATGTAACACAATGGGAAGTATGAGTTATTATAGAACATTTATATGATATATGGCTCAAGATGGTAAAAATGGTTGTGGATAGATAAAACATGTGGAATTGTTTATGAAGAATGAATAGATTCCCACAACTTAGTAAGGTTACTAGTAAAAAGGGGAGCCTAACATCAAAGAACAATTTAATAATATATTTTTAGTCACACTCAAATACCTTATGAAAAACATTGTGTATTAAAAACTCAAATATCCTATTTAATTGACATGAAATAAGTGGCATATTTAAGGTAGTAAGCTAGAAAAAATTGAAAATACTTTTTAGGTCCTGATTTTGATTTTTTTAAATATGATAATTTTTTTTCCATATTTGATATTTTTTTTAATTTTTGAAACATTTGAAATTGAAATATTTGAAAAGTGATAATAAATTAATTTTCAAAATTATATGAAATGGGAGGGATTCAAACAATCCTCAACTAGGTGCTAAAGCATAGTATGCACAATAGGTCGTAATTTCATCAATGAAATCATGGAACCTCTTTTTGATCTAGATTTTGGTCTTGTGATTGATTAAAATTGTGCCTTGTTCCTATGGTAGATGTTGGTATGATTGTAAAGATACTTTGAGGGATGCTACAATAATCTTCATTAATCTTGTTTTGTTGTTCTTTCCAAGTTTGAAACACATTTTTTTAATATTATGTACTTGGTATAAAATTATTGCATCTGGGACTTCATTATTATAGTTATTTGAATTTTATTAAATCTAATAATTCTTGGTCTATCTTGTCTCATGTTTTGAGCTATATTAAAATATAAATTTTTAGACCATTTTGCCTTGGACTAATACAAATTATCTACCTATTATAGAGTTACCATGAATTTTACATAATCTATTTGGTCTAGTATTATTTTATTTTGAGTTAAATGGACTAAGGGTTTCTATTGATTCAATTTCATGATTTATTATTTTCATTTAAAAAATTAATTTATTATTAAAATTTGATAAAATTCTTATCTTTTTTACTTTAATCTTACTACCTTTTAACTTTGTTTTGGTCTATTACATATTTTTTTGGACAAATATCATATTCAAATTTTAATGGCTACTATATTTTTTTGTAGATTAATGGTCATTGATTTTTCCCCGTGTTAAAATGAGTGAGGTGATGCCATGTGTCACTCACTCACTTCATCACATGGTTTTAGGAATTAGCCAATTTTTGGTTTTCAAGTAGAGCCCCAAAGAATTAATACGTTGTTGCATGTCTAAATCCTATCATGCCACTTCATCAACCCTCTCAGATTCTATCTTAGGTCCTTAAACTTTTGAATGAGTGAGATATTGACAAGTGTTACAATCTAAGATATCTAGTTTATCACATATTCTAGTTTGATATCCCATACCAAAGATCCTACAAGTGCATGGGATAATGCCATATGGTATAAACCCCATTTTATTATATCCTAAAGTAATTCAATGTGCTTTTGATTAAAAACCTTCATCAAGTCCCCTTATGAGTGATATCTTAAAAATTTCATGATCTCATCTCATAGAGACCATAAGAATAATTAATCTAGTTTAATCCCTAGTCAAGCCCTGAATGAGTAGACAATGACCATGTGGTATGACCCTAATAATGAGACTATGCACTAACATCCATATCAAAGATTAAATTGGATATCCGTCTAGCCCATAAAGACCAAAAAAATTAGAATGCCCTCCCTTTGAGCTAAATTTTCAAATTTTCTTAAGTCTAGAAAGTCTCAAATGATTGAAGCCTATTCTAAATGATTTAAAATTTCATTTTGAGAAAAATATAACCTTATAATTTTAAAAATTAAGAGTTGATTTTGAGTTTCATCTTTCTTACTTTACCTACCTCTTCACCTCAATGTAGCATGTTCTAGCTTCCTTTATCCCATTAATTATGGTCTATTATTTCCATATTTTGAGAGGATTAAATGCATATTTATATTTATTTATCTTTCAACCTAGTTAAATTATCAATGAAAATATCTAATGGGCATTTTGAATTGAGTAGATGGAGAAATTTTATTCTATTATAAAGTGTCTATTTCTACCTTTTCTTGATTAAAATGGCTAATTATTTTCATTTCTTTACCTTTTGAACTTAGTCATTTTATTTAAAATGCACCAACTTGCCTTCATCTCAAAATTTTGACATAGTCATTTTAATTTGAAAATTAAAAATATAACAATTACTTTTCCTTATAGGTCCTGAGGATTCTAGATGAACAAGATGAGGACACATGTCAATATCTCACCACTTCATGTCCTTGGGTCCTCTCAACTTTTGTTCCAAGCCTTTTAAGCTCTATATGAATGGGATGTGGATGCTATCAACATATAACATCCCCACTTCACTCAGTATTCTAGATCATTGACCTAATGACTCTGAGCCTCTAGGTAAATAGGATAATGCCCTATGAAAAAATACCTATTCTTTATTGCATTAGGTAATCAAACTAGTTCATATAGGTAGTAGAGTCCTAAATGCCCTTGATGAAGTAATGTGCCAAAAATTTGAGGCACATTAAGTATAGAGTTGGTATTATCAAGCCTTATGTGAGTGATATCTCAAAACACAACAAGATCTCACTACACTAGAACCAAGGAAAAGTTATAGGACCTAGTACCTTTAACCAAGTTGAAAAATGATGAGAGGAAACCATTTAGTAGGAATTTGATGCATCAAAACACATTGGCTTTCATATGCAGTAATAAATGGCCATGAGGTGAATATTTACCAAGGAGGATATTTGGTTTTTTGTGAAAATAATTCAATACTAACTTTCACAACATCTTGCCTTTCTTGCCTATCAAAATATATAAATTGGGTTACAAGTACAATCATATATGTGCAATCAAGTAAAATCATACCTTCTAGTGAAAGAGGGGCCATGGGATTCATAGTTCAAAGTGAATCACATATTAGGATGAACCAAGTGGTGGCATGTGCATTAGGATTATAAAAAACCATAAAAAGACAAAGAACTACCTTAATTTTTCATGATCATCACTGTATAGAGTATGGCCAACTGAGAATTTTGGTAGAACTCAATGACTCTTGGCCATCTAAATTTAATTCAATAATGATTAGTTTTATCCCTTACTACATAGACTATGATCAAATAAATGTTTTTATGAGTGTTAGAATAGATTGAGGAACTAAAAATTTAATCCAAGATTAGTTGGTGTGATCTTGGTCCTCATTTCATAGAGATTGAGGGGGATTTGACTTAAATTTGATCTCAGTTGGATGCATGTCATTGAATGCCTTTAACAACTATATAGTGGGTTGATTGATGACTATATAAGCTTGAATTAGCTATAAAAGACCAATTCTACATTATATTATGGGTTGGTCCATTTAATATTAAAAGTTAGCATAGAGAGCCAAACCTTTTTTTTCTTAGTTAGATTTTTTCCCTTTTGCATGATCTAAGGCTATTTGAGGACATTTATGTAACTCACTTAAGTATTGATGAATATTAGATATAGGATTCATGAAATATCTTGTTATCTAAAATCTTTGTGAATTATATTCATTTTATGCACATGTATATGGTGAACTTGTTTCCCTCTTCCACATAACTACTTCATCCTTAGACTCCTGCACCGTATTTGTCTCATGGTTGTGCCATGTTGGCTAAGTATAGACTCATTTATCAAGGCACTAGTCTAGTCAATAGGGCCATAATATTATCTAAAAATTAGGCTCATACTTTCTCCCTAATCTTTTAATATTTTACTCCTTTTTATACTTATGTTATATTAGGTAGATTAGTCTAAAAGTTGCAATATGTGATTACAAGTTTCATCTAGATTACATGAACCATGGTTGTCTTATTTTATGCATTTATTAATATAATAGACTAAATAAAAGCACTAACTAATTATGTGTTTATCAATAAGTCTAGATGAGTCAGTTCTTTTGGGCACAATAGACCAAGTTTATTTCATAAGTATTGAAGTATATTCCAAATAGGCCCCTTGTATGGAACAAATTACATCTACAAACTGAGATATATAGTACACTAAGAACTAGTAACAAAAACCTTGGGGAAGTTGTTACCAAGATTACTTCATTTTAGGAGGGGTAGAATGGGGGATGACAACTAGTTGAGCCTTTCCTCTTTTCCACCTGCATGTTGGAATGTGCCAACATGGACATCAACATGAATGACACTAGAAAGAGGGGTTGAAGGGAATATTTATTTTAGAATTATGATTTATTATAGTCTTGTTTCATACCTTTCAACCCTATTGTGTTCATAAACAACACATCAATAGGATTTGAACTCACTTATGGCCTTATCTTGGATTCATGGAAGTTTTTTCATTGTGAATGTTCCAAGGCTTGCTTGTGAATTTCCTAAGAATCCTAAAAAAATATATTCAAAATAAACACATGATGGGATTCTAATAGCTAAAGCTCACATTCAAGAATTTAAATAATCCATCATATAGACCTATATCTAACATGAGGATTTGTATTTCCATGTACTCTCCTATTCCTTGGATAAAGGTGCTTACCATTGGTACCTAGGTTTGCAAATAATATACATCACCTCATGTAATATATTTGAAAATATATTTGTCAACCATTTTAGTGTTCCTATCAACCACACTACCTTTTATTATTAGTTTTATATAGCATGTAGGGATCCTAATGAACCAATGAGCTCATTCAATAGTCATTTTCATGAACTATATAGGAGGTTAAAGACCCATTCCTAAAAATAAAGGTGGTGGCTACTAAGGTTTATCTTAGAGTATTGGATCCCATAAATGCTATGATTATTTGGAGGACACCATATACACTAACATATATAACGTCAAATTATTAATAAGATATTATCATTGAACAAAAATCAATGACACATGATTATGGGTTGACCTATTTTGCTCATCAAGACATATAGGTGTTTGAACACAAAATCACATGACTCACCTGCTTATAATTCAACCTATATACTAGTTTTTGCCTTATAATGAAGCATTATATCAATTTTACCATGAACCCAACCTACCTATGACCAAAATAACACTTTTGTTTCTTTTAATTTATGTGATTTTGATTTTCTAACTTTTAATTGGATGAATGTTTTATCTTTTTTAGTGATCAATCATCTTTTGGTGCTTTTATTGATCAAATGTCATTTATTATAGGATTAGATCCATGAGTGATGCATGTATTATAAAATGGGAATCCATTAATAGGTTAAAAACCTTAGGTATATGGATGAAAAAATGGGAAAAGTGTTGAAGTAGTCATGTTGATTGATAATGTCCCATTCATTAGGTAAGATCTAGTCTATGAAAGTAGTGATGAAGATGAGCCTAATGATGAAGAAAGATTAATAATATAGGGTGAGTTACCATATGGATATCTAAATATAAAAAAGGTTTTTACATAAGAGGAAAAAATTATTATTATTATAGTTGGCTTAAATATGGAAGAGAAGAGTTATAATAGTTAGATGAAGAAGATGCATGTTATACAACTAAAACACTCTTACCATATGTTTCTATTCCTACATTTGGAAAGTTATATAAAAAAATATAAATATCTTGGTGGTATAAAATTGACCCTTATATATCCATAGAGATGGATAATTCATAATAAAACCAAGTAGTTATCCTTGCATATGAAGGCTTGGATCCTCTCAGACAACCTATAAAATTGGATTACAGTAGCCATGAGGTCCTCTCAGTAGAATAATTAGTAAAGTTTGAGATGATAAATCATGAAAATAGTACCATAAATGAAATATTGAATCTAATTAGAGTTAGGGATGAAATTTAATCAATCCAATAAAACTCTCCAAACACCTCTACCACCCATGATAAAGCTAGAACATCCCTAACTTGGGAAGAACCAAGTCTAGATCTTTTGGATGATGAAAATGATAATATTAATAATAAAAAATATCCATGTTAGATATATATCAGATAATAGTGCTTTCATCACTTGGATGACATAAATAAAATATATCTACCAGGTTGGGTATAGAAGTTACTCGAGTATGTATTAATGTTGCCCTTATTCCCCACTGCAATTTAATTTTTGGGTAGAGGTGCTTATTAAACTATATCCCAAATTTTTTATGTGAATTAAATATAAGTACATGGCTAAGTTTTATAAACTATATTTATTTAATTTGTATGAAAATATTATTAATAAGGCTATTTAGGATAGTGTTTTTCAATGTAAACAAAAACACAAACATAAGTATATGTCTTTCCTTGGTAAGATTCCTACCAACCTTCTCAAAATCCTAAAAACAAATGTGTTTTGTTTTAGGTGCGTAACTAATGATGAGGTCTTCTTGTTTCTCAAAGGGTGTTTCCTCAAGAAATAATTTCAATATTAAGCTGGATTAAGGTGATCTTATAAATAATTTCATTTTTATTTCTTTTGCTTTCCCTTCCTTACTTATCTTATTGCTTCATTTTGGTGTGAATTTTTTTTTTTCTTTCTTTCTTTCTTTCTTTCTTTCTTTCTTTCTTTCTTTCTTTCTTTCTTTCTTTCTTTCTTTCTTTCTTTCTTTCTTTCTTTCTTTGTCTTTCAGCTTTCATCATTGGGTCTATTCTAACTATTTTCCCCTTTCATTCCATATTAATCAATGTAAATGATGAGTGAAAGGATATGTATGTAGGTAACACAATGGAAATTTTGGTTTGAGGGTGTTCCTTGAGTTTTTTTTTTTTATATCCTTATTTTGGGTTAGTATCGAAGGATTAGGATATTGCATGTGTTTTATATATGTTGTTGTTTAGAAGTATTTGGGTAAATTTGGTTAGATACAAAAAGTATACTATTGAACCAAGCATAAAATCACATTTTAAATGGATTTTAAAGATGATTGGGTGAACCTATCATGGTGAAGACCTTGGGTGAAAAATCTATAGTTTTACATTTTGTTTGACATAGTGGTCCTCAACCCTGAACTAAGATAAAAAAAATAAGAACATAAAATAAAATCAATTTCATAAAAACTTAGTTTTGAGTGATTCATGAAATATCTAATGGGGATAAAGACACTTGGATGCTAGTAAACAAGGCTTTGAGTGGGATAGGAGGCAACTCCATTAGGGTTATAGATGCCTAATTGGTAGTGGAGTAATGTTTAGGAAAATGTCTTCAAAGTAGGACCCACTAACCTAATGGTAGGATACATAGAAATTAATCTATGAAAGTCCTTTGAAATGGTAAATTGAATCATCTTGCACACATTAGGTTAATGGGGATACTAAATATGTTCACTTAACTACTCCTATTTTTTAATTTCTTGTATTTTTCATTTTCCATACAATGTTTTACCCAGAAATTCTAGGTCCATTAAGTATTTATTTATAAAAAAATACTCAAGGGTATTTTCCAACAGTCATCATATGTTTTTGCTTGCACAACATGCCCTAATTTCATCAATGAAATCATGGAACCTATTTTTTCTTTGGAGTCTAAACTTGTGATTCGATCAAATTATGCCTTGTGCTTGTGGTAGATGGTATGGTTGGAAAGAGTCTTTGGGGGATGCTAAAATCATCTTGATTAAGATTGATTTGATGTTCTTACCAAGTTTAAAATGAATTTTTTAAAATATTATATACTTGGTCTAAAAATATTACATCTGGGACTTCATTATTATAATTCTTTAAATTACTTAAATCTAAAAAATCTTGGTCTACCTTGTCCCATATTTTGAATTTCATTAAAATTTTCATTTTTATACCATTTCATCTCAGATTTATACAATTATCTGACTATTATAGGGTTCCCATACCTTCTCATTAATATATTTGGTTTAATATTATTTTATTTTGAGTTAAATGGACTAATGATTTCAATATATATAGTTTATGACTTAGTCCTTTCATTTAAATGGACTGAATTAGCTTCAAATTCAATAAAATGCCTATCCTTATGCATTTAATCTTAATGCCTTTTGCCTTTATTTTAGTCTATTACTTATCCATTTTTGGATAAATTTCATATTAAAATTCTAAAAACTATTATATTTTTTAAGATTAAGGGTCACTTATTTTTCTCCAAGTCTAGATGAGTGAGGTGATGCCACTTATCACTTGCTCACTTCCTCATGATCTTTCTAGACATATTAAACTTTTTTATTTTAAATAAGATCCGTAGATAAGTGATATGTTTTTGCATGTATCAATCCTATTTCCATAATTTTTAGGCCCTCTTGAATTTTGTGTGAGGTCCCTAACCTTCCATATGAATGAGATCTTGATAGGAATCATGATCTAACATCATTCTTCATTATGGCTTATAGATCTATGAGACTAGACTAAAAATCCTCTAGGTGTATAAGATCATGCCATGTCGCACAATCCTAATTCACTATGGCCCTAACTTAGTCAATACACTTTTTATTAACAACCAAGCCCCATATGAATTAGGATGTTTACACATGTCATGATATCACTTCCTTATTACCCATGGTCATTCTATATGTTATTAAGCCTTTGTTGAGGCCCCAAATGAAAAGCCCCAAAGGAAAATCAATAGTTCTAAAAAGGGCGTATGACCTTTGTAAAGGGTGTATAACCTTTAGAAGATGGTGTAAGGGTGTATTCCCTTTAGAAAATGGTGTATGCCATTTGAAACACATGTTGTAGAGTAGAATATACATATTTCAAAAAAAATGAAGGGTGTATGCCCTTGTGTAAATGGCATATGTCCTGTGTAATATAAAAGTCATACACCCTTTATTAGATGGTGCACATGTTTTGGTAAGATGTTTTTTGTGTTTGTTATTGTTTTTTTGTGTTAGTGTGTGTATATATTTAGTAAAATAAATTTAAGAAGTTTAAATTTAATTTATATTACATTTTATATTCTTATACTTTATAATACCTTTTATATTGTTATACTTTATATAACTTTATATAAATATATAAAATTAGATCCACTCTTCATCTTATAAAATATATTTGAGAGATGTAAGAGTTACCATGTATAAGATAGTTTTTCAAAATCTATTCTAGTCAATAATTAGTTTTTAGAATTTTAGGATTGGAAGATAGAATGAGAAACAGAGTTTTGAATCATTTTATGTATGTAATATATATATACCATTGAGCATACCCCACCTAATTTACCTAAATGAATATTCCTAACCTACTTTACCTACTTGAGTATGCCCTACCAGATTAAATACCTGAGAAATATCTTGACCTTGAGTATGCCATAGATAAATACCTAAGCCATATCTTGATCTTGACTATGCCCTACCTACCTTCTTGTAATTTAGTATGTCATATGTACTTTACCTACTTGAGTATGTCTTACCTACCTATCCTTATTTACCTACCTAATTGAGTATTCCCTACCCTATTGAATACTCAAGCCTTATCTTGATCTTGAATTATTATATCTAATCCTATCCATATCTTGAAAGGTCAAGGGGAATTATCATATCAAGGGATAAAGGAGAGGGTGTGTGTGTGTGTGTGTGTGTGTATATATATATATATATATATATATATATATATATATATATATATATATATATATATATATATATATAGGTGATAATTCCCCCTTTCCTAATTTTCAAGCATTCTTGGTAATTCCCCCTCTCCTTTATCCCTTGATTTGATAATGCCCCCTGACCTTTCAAGTATATATATATATATATATATATATAATGAGTTATGTTGTGTATAAATTAAGTAATAATTAAAAATACAAGGTTAAAGTATGATAATGTGTCCAACTAGGAGGTCATAAATAATTTAAAAAACAATTCAAAAATAAATCCTAAAAAATAATTAATTATTTTTAAAAAGTTATAAAAATGTATATGCATTACATCTTTGCATATATAATCTAAAACATAATTTTTTAATTAATATCCATAACCCAAAATAAAGACATTTAGAGGATAAATTGGAAGTGTATATAGTATATTTGTGCCAAAACATTAAAAAACATTATATATTCAAAAACTGCTTTCTCCTCTATAAACCCATATACATTTTTTTAAATAATGAAATATGCATGATCATATGTGTTGGTAAATGTGGAAAAGACTCATAAATTACATAAAAATCATGTGGGGTGATTCATGATAGGTTTTAGACAAGGTTCATACCTCCCAAGCCTAAAATTGACCTATTTTTGGAGGGAAAGTAGAAAAGTAAAATCAATACTTCTTGAAAGGTTGTAAGACCTTTGTAAAGGGTGTATGCCCTTTATCAAATGGTGTAAGGGTGTATTCCCTTTAGAAAATGGTGTATGCCATTTGAAACACATGTTTTAGAGGAAAATATACATATTTCAAAAAAAAATGAAGGAAAGGGTGTATGCCCTTTTGTAAATGGCATATGTCTTGTGTACTATAAAAATCATACACCCTTTAGCAAAGGGTCCACATGATTTTGTAAGATGTTTTTGTGTTTGATATTATTTTTTTGTGTTAGTGTGTGTATATATTTAGTAAAATAAATGTAATAATTTTACATTTCATTTATATTACATTTTATATTCTTATACTTTATAATACCTTTTATATTCTTATTCTTTATATACATTTTTCTAAATATATCAAATTAAGAGTTACCATGTATAAGATAGTTTTTCAAAATCTATTCTATTAAATAATTAGTTTTTAGAATTTTAGGATTGGAAGATAGAATGAGAAACAAAGTTTTGAATCATGTTATGTATGTAATATATCTATACCATTGATCATGCCCCACCTAGTTTACCTAAATGAATATGCCCTACATACTTTACCTACTTGAGTATACCATACCAAATTGAATATGCCATAGCTAAATACCTAAGCCATATCTTGATCTTGACTATGCCCCACCTACCTTCTTGTAATTTAGTATGTCATACCTAATTTACCTACTTGAGTATGTCCTACCTACCTATCATTATTTCCTTACCTAATTGAGTATTCCCTACCCAACTTAATACTCAAGCCTTATCTTGATCTTGAATTCTTATATCTAATCCTAGCCATATCTATCTTATCTGAGCCACATCTTGAAAGGCTGGGGGGCATTATCAGATCAAGGGATAAAGGAGAGGGGGAATTACCAAGAATGCTTGAAAATCAAGAGAGGGGGCATTATCACCTATCATCTATATAAAGGAGATGGGAAATTTACTAAGCCATATATTTAAAGGAGGTGGGATTATCAACTGTATAGATAAATGAGTGACTAGGGATGCTTAGGAAAAAGGCTTGAAGGTGGATTCAGGCCAAATTCCTAAATAATTTGAGGGATTTTTTAATCAAAGGGTTTATTGATATTCTTAAATTACTCCCTTATATCATGTGACATGTAGTATACTTAAAGTAATCATACAATCACTCATACACGACATCTACCACATACTTAGTTCTATACATATGCATGAAATCACTCATTCATGGCATCTACCAGTAGTCATGATATGGTAGATTATACTAGACATGAATGTGTCTAATCATCCTAATACACTCTACTTAAAATAGAAGGAATAAATAAGACATTCAAGATTCATCCTAAAAAATATACCATTCACTACCAAATAAATGTTAGATAGATTGGTTAATCCATATATGTTTAAATTTCACCCTCACATAATATTCCAAAATCACATAGATCAAAGTCATCTTGTATAATTTAAAAATCACATAGGAAACTACCATCACCATTACTATTTTTGGTATAAGGGACTAATTTCAAGCCCTATTTTATCAGGTCATATAAAAATCACTTATATTACTATCTTCTTGTCCCTAAACCATATAGAAAGAGGAGAATAAATAAATAAATTATCATTTTTTATCATCATTCCTCATCATAATCACTCCCTCATCATCCATCATCATCCTTCATCCCTCTCTCATAGACCTTAATAGACCCTTATCATCCATCATCATTTATAATGACATTAACATTGGTCATCAGTGTTCATCATCCCTAGTCATTCCCTCATCAGCCCTTATTATCCCTTATCATCCCTAATGACTCCCTTATCATCCATCATCATCCCTTGTCACCTCTAATCACACCTTCATGAAACTTCATCATCTCTAATTATATCTAGTCTCCCCCTCATCATCCCACATAATCTATAATCATCCCTAAAAATTCCCTTAATAGACCTTATTGTCCCTAATCACACCCTCATTGACCCTCATTATCCCTAATCACTCCTCCATTATCTATCATTTCCCCTAATCTTCCTTATTCACTCCCTCATCAACCCTAATCATATTTCATCATACCTAACTCCTTCATTGGATCTCATAATCCCTTATCATCCCTAGTCACTCCCTCATCATCCCTCATTGTCTCTCATTGTCCCTAATCACTCCCTCATCATACCTCATCATCCCTCATCAACCCTCATCATACCTAATCATCCCTTGTCCCTCCCTCATCATATTTAATAATCCCTCATTATCCCTACTCATCCCCAATCACTACCTCATTGGCCTTAATTATCCCTAATCACACCCTCATTGACCCTCATCATCTATCATCATCCATATTC
>JARHVA010003577.1:1420000-1535000 GCA_037957365.1 Torreya grandis
TGGTAAACCTAACTTACTTCAAATTTTCATACAGAAACCCTAAGGTAAATTATTTTTTATTTTTTTTCCATAATTTCACAAATTTTCCTATATTTAGAAATCATAAATATACAAATTAATTTCAAAATTATCATATATTTTGTTAAAACCCTAGTTTGCACATACTAGGTCCTTTTTGCATACAAACACATTCCAAACACTAGGAAAAATATATTGCTAATTTTAGAAATATTTTATATTTTTTCAAGAAAAATTATTCAAATTTTCTCTAAATTCATATTAAAATTTTAAAATTAACATACTAATTTTAAAAATTCATTCACTAATCCTTAGTTGCATTAGCTAGCTCCCAATTATTTTCCAATACTTTTCTAATTTTTTAGTTGCATATCAAAATAAAAAAATCAATTATAAATTCAAAAATTAATAGTATTTTGCATAAATATTTTTGAAAAATCCAAATTTTCATGTATTAGCTCCTATTTTGCTTCTTGAGGTATCGCCTTACATGTTTGGGAGTTATGTATCCTTTCTATGCATATTCTAGTTCATTATTTAGATTATATCATCTTAATATTTTATACTATTATCCAAGTTGTTTTCCTTATACCACCTAATTTCCTTGCATATCTTCCTTAGAGATGAAGCTCAAGACTTAGTGGCAATCCTCCTAAATTCACCTAGATTACTGTAACTCAACCATACACCATGGATAAATAATCAACTCAGGTTCTAGTCATAGATTTTACACATCCATATTAAAAAAATTTAAATGAAGATAATTTTGACAAAGAGAATTATGAAAATAATAATGATGATATACACACCAATGCTCATGCTCCACCACATTAGACTACTAATCCACTTCCACCCATTGTTGATAATGAAGTTGTACTCAACAAAGATTTGATCCTCCAAAAATTCATAGAAAGACTTAAGGAATAGCCTAAATATCATACACTAATTTTGTAATCTATCATGGAAATCAAAAAGGTTAAACAAGTTGAATTTTCCATCCCCATAGGGAAACCATTTGAAAATGACAATATAAGGGTAACTATGTCTCAACAACCTCCTATAACAACCCAACCTACCTCTATGCCACCAGTTATAGCTAGTACATCCATCTCTCCGAATGTGGAAACCCTTGTGAAAGAGATAATATATCTTCAATCTAAGGTGCTACATCTTGAGCAAGGTACCACTAGACCTACACATGTATTAGATCCTTTTACTTTACTACATATACCATTGGCATGCCACATTTATTTTACACCCATGCCACAAGGTTTTGTTCAACCTAAGCTTACTCTTTATGATGGCAAGGGTGATCTAGAGACACACTTGAGAGTGTTTCATGTAGCATGCTTGGAATATATACCCAATGACTGGCTACTTACCAAGCTATTTCCATAGAGCCTAAAAGATTATGATTAAAATGGTTTTATATTCTATCAAATTAGTTGGTTCATGCATTTAATCCTTTATTTGACATGTTCTTAGCATACTTCAGCATTAACATTGTGATAAGGTTTCATATGATCAAATGGCTTAATAGAAATAATGACCAAATGAGCATCTCACAGACTATGTTCTTCAATTTAGATCATCTTGGATAAGATGATTAGTCCCATGGTAGATCAGGAGTTATAGGATCTATTCAAACACAGTTTTCTACCAGCACTTCATGAATCAATTATGTTCAAATGATTCTCTTCCTTAATTGAATTGTGTTATAAACTAAAGGAAAGAGAAGTGAAACTCATTTCAATGGGCAAACTCAAGTATACAAGCATTCCAGACATAACTAATAAGAGTAAAAACAAAGTCCAATACAAGGTCAAGTTCAATGATACAAAGGGGAAGAATTAACCTATAGTAAATGTAGCTTTAGAGCCTCCTCAACGTATAGTTTTATCATCACCCCCTCAGCATACTTTATCACATCTTCCAGTTCCTCCAGCGTGGGTTTTACAATAGATTTTGGATTGTAATATCATATCTCTCCCTCCTATTTGAGAAGTTGATCCAACCAAACCTCTCCACAAGGGATATGAACATCAAACCTTTTGTGATTACCACAAGGTACTAGGGTACACTACAAATAGATGCATTAGTTTGAAACATAAGATACAAGACTTGATAGATGACAACCTACTTGACCTTGGCACTTTAGTTGAACCTCCATAAGCAAAACCAACATAAGATAAAGATTTGAAAGTATTCTTAGATCCATTTCCACAACATTCAAAATAGGATATAGGGGACACATTAGGGGTTTAATATGCATATCATACACATCCACCACCAATTACATACTAGGCACCTTTATTTGAGTCACATCTTTTGACTAGTTTGATTAGTGTGTATGAGTCCAAAGTTTTAGCTAGACCTAAGATATCCTTATAGATTAGGAGATTATGGAGGATAATTCATATTATAATGCATTTTTTATTAGAGCACATATTAATAATCAACCCATTCATAGTGTTCTCATCGATAATGGTTCTAGTGTCAACATGTGCACCATTACATTATTACAACATTTGGGCTATTCAAAGTAAGATATCACCCTAATAGATATAGTTATCATTAGATTCAGTGGGAACATACAATATTTATTGGGTGAGATTGTGTTTCTTTTACATATTAGTCTAACACATGTGACCACACATTTCATTATAGTTCCTAGTGCAAGAGTTTTTGATATGTTACTTGGTCACCCATGGATTCAAAAAAATTGAGAAGTACCATCTATAGTTCATAGATGTATGAAACTCATTCACGCTAGTAGAGTTATTATAGTTGGTGGATTTTTTTATGAGTTACCACTACCCACTTTATAAGCATCTAATTTGCAGTCACTAGTTCTACCTTCTCCACTAGTTTCAGATTCCCCACCAGTTATATTTCTTCCTCAAATATAGATTCAGAGATAATTGACACATCTATCACCAATATAGAGGGTTCATACACCTCCATAGCTTTAGGATTCTAGATAGATTCCAGATACACTTTTCACACCTAGAGTAGTTTCATTGAGATATCATGGGTCTACACATAAAACAAATGTTTAGAGATCATCTCCTACTTCTAGATGCATACCTATGATCCCTACAATTACATCCACTTCTTATAATTATAACAAGACACCACAGTCATTTTCTACTTTAGATATTTTATATCATCTACAACATATATAGCTTTCATAGCCCTAGTCTCAACATTTTAATTATGTTTCACATTCATGGATGATTCCACTCCTTGATATAGGACACCATGATAGGGAGTCTCCTATGAGACTCATCAGTTAGTATCATTCTATCCCAACCTACTTGTACATAATCTCTCCTTGATTTTACATAGTTCAAATATTTCCAAAAAATACAAAAGCATTCACAAAATATTTGAAAATATAAAAACATTCAAATTTATCAAAATACCAAAAACATTTTGATTATATGCATCATCCATGCTTTACATTACTACTATCATGATAGGACTTACATTTTCTATTTCATTCTATTGTATGTCAATTTATCTACATTACCATGCTTCACTTGATCTCTTTTGAGTGTGTGAAATGACATCCAACAACTTGATTGGTTCACTCTACCCATTTAGGGGGCATTCATACTTCTACATTTGAGACACACATCTATATACATACCCATTAGGGGAATTTTATACATGACAACACCATCTAGGTTATGTCAATCCTACACTACACAATCTAAGTTATCATACTAATGTACATTACTTACCAGATTACACATATTACTATATTGAATTTTCACTAATATCTAGCACTTGAGTATTTCTTAGCATAGGCCTAGTCTTGTACTAATATGTCTTGCATACTTTCACTTCTTGCTTTGATTAGTTAGATGCATTTGTATTTCTAGTTTACTTTCTTTCAATCCTTTCTTAAAATAACTTATGTAATTGCATTTCTAGTTGTAATTTTATTTATTATGTGTACCTTAGGACATCTACCATTTCCATTTTCTTCTATTTATGTGTGTACCTTTATACATTTGTTAATATACCTTATTTTTACTCTTCTATGTGTATGTGGTCCCCATGCCAATCTTTGCTTATTTTAAATTTTATGTGTATGTGGAATTTGAACATGGCTTATATGTTTGCTTTCTAGTTTGAGTGACATGTGCCCATGTCCCTTGTTTTTATGGCCCCTTGGCCAACCTTGTATGCTTCTTGATTCTTGCTTCTTAATTTTTATGTTTTTCCTTATTTTCAATGTCATGATCCATATCTTACATTTACCTTTCTTTCTTAGATACCACAATGGACGTCATGCTCCATCCCTCCTTGACATCTAACAACCAATAAATAACAAATAAAATCTAACATTTCCAATCATAATTTTAAACATTGCACATGATTTTACATTGTTATATCTATCTAGGCATACCCCTACTGATCTAACAATCTCTCAATACAAAAATTTATATATCTAGAGATATCTTGTCAAATTTCACTATTATATCATGTATCTATGTAACATAACACAATTATAGGACTCTTTTCTTTTGAAGGTAGTCATTACAGGTTCAATCATTCCTAACCTAAAAAGAGGGGGGGAAAATAGGGGTTTTGTTATAGAGATCAAAACTCCTAGCAATTAAAATAATGGCATTCAGATCCAGAGGTCAAACTAGTCAAAATAATACAAAAATATGATAATTCTAGATCAACAACCAATTTTAGCATAGGACAACAACACCAAAAATAGACAATAGAAACAAACACAAAGGTGCCATCATTTTGGCACTCTTGTCTAGGCATAAAAACACCTAAGTTTTCTAGTAACAGGTAAAAAGTTTAACTCAGTTATAGTTTGTGCACATCTAGATAAGTCAAAATCAATAGTTTCAATACAATTTTATTAAGGAATCTAGATATAGGGGGTATCATGCATGGTATGATGGATCTCACCTCTAGTTTTAGTTTAGGTAATTGACATAACTTCTAGATCAGAATCCATGTTCTAGACACTAGTGATTTGGGGCAATGTGCATGGCACATTAGTTTTTTTTTTTGTTTCTAAGTTTAGTTTAATACCCAAGCATTCTCAGCAGTTGCATGCCTTACTCCATCTGTAGTTGGTTGGTATATTTTTAAAATTTAACTTTCATACAAGTTTAAATTCTCAAGTACCCAAATTCCCTGAGTTGACTTTGACATAAGCATATTGCATTAGTTTCAGAGTGGCTTTCATATAAGCCTAACTTCCATCTTTCAAAATGGTCAAGAATGGCCTAATTTTCAACATACATTCAGCTATCCATGCCATATTGTTATATTTTAAGAGCATCCATGGGATGCATGAGCCATCTCATATGACATATATTCTACACTGGTATCACTTCATATCTTCACTTCATGGGGTAATGATGGATTCAAAGGGCCATCCTTTATATTCTTGAGCCACCTATTTAGAGGGATTGAACACATAATCTAGACATTGATTATCACATGCATGATCATCTATATTCACTTAGTAGGAAATGATGAAGCCAAAGGTCTAGCCTTTCTATTCTTGAGCCACCTATTCAGAAAGATTAGACACATAGTCCAAACATCGATTATCAGATGCATGATCATGTATCTTGACTCAGTAGGTGATGATGGAGCCAAAGGGCCAACCTTTGTATCCTTGAACCAATTTTTAGAGAATTAAGAGCTCAGCTCCATTCATGATATAAATTTTAGTACAACATCATCTAGTATAGTCTAGCATTACTCAACCTTACTCAAGATTATAATAGGTTTTGTATTGGTTCATGTACCCGATGAAGTGTATTCATTCCCTTCTCTTCCTTTTTATTTTACTAAAATTTTATATGTTATTATTTTATATCACATATAATAATAATTGATATACTCTTTATTAATTTTGTAGATTCACACTTGAACAATTTATTCTCTATGCACTATCCAACATTACTCAGCATCACACAAGCTTCATGGGATTCACCTTTGCAAGTATGTTTAGGTATATTTTTTAATCTTTTCCTTTATCCTAGTATTTAATTTTACTACATCACTAGAATAAAGGGGGGAAAATTTATTCATGTAAAATGTGAAATTTGGCTACTTGAGTGTGGCTAATGATACACAATCCATAGGTCTTCCTACTTGCTTGAAAAACCCTTACAACCTTTTGTTTCATCAATTCCTAGTCATCCACAACCTTCCAGCCTTAACCCTTACAAACCTAGGTAAATATTTTAGGCCTAGATCCATCCCCCTAGGTCTCATTCCCTCTAGACAATAATGCCCAATTTGGATAGGAGTGCTAAAACCTAGGGTGTCCTATTTTTGGTGTTGTTGTCCAAGTGTAAATTTGGTTCAAATGGTGATATTTTCCTGAATCTTTATCTTAATTCATGTTAGCCTAATGTAAATTCATTTAACCCATGATCATTAATTTACCTATAAAATGCCATTCAAATTCCATTTAGAATGGTTAGAGCTCATTTACAAGAGAGAATCAATAATACAAGCAAGTACACTCCCTATTCTCTATATATAGCCTTCCAATATTATTCCAAGCCTATTCAAACCCTTGCACCAGTCCCTAACCATAAAAAGTACACCTAGTTTCACATCTAGTTGTATTTTCATACATAATTACACGAAGCACTTCAATGAGAGAACTACATTAACTTGATCCCTCCTTAGAGTATTGGTACATAGGCAATGTGCCCACACATGGGGTGTGAAGTGCATTCAACATATCCTTTACACATTAACCCCTTTTCTCTCTTTCAAAAATTTTATTTTAAATTTCAAGCACAAATAGCTCTTAGGGCTTTTGAATATTAAAATAGATGCATAGTGAACTCCATAGACTTTCAGGCTTTGATATTTCACTTACAGGGTAACATAGACCTATTGAGTAGAACCCAAAAAACTTAGATCACCTAGACAACAACACCAAAAAATGACTACAACATTGAACAAGAGGGTGTACTTCTTTTGGTGATCCTATCGAATCAAAAAATGAAGTTAAATAACCTATTTTTGACACTATCCCAATCATGTATTTGAATTTTTAGACCTTGTCTCAGACTGGATAGCTCAAAATAAGCTAAGTCATATTTTCTCTCATTTATTACTATTTTTAGAAAAGGAAGAAACACAATTTTTTTACATAAATTAGTGGTTTAATAATTTAAAATTATTTATTGATTTACTTTACTCTAAAATTATTTATTAATTATGAATAAAACTCCATTATTCTAAAAATATAATAAAACAATGCCCATATGCTTGAAAGGTTAAGGTTTTGGACTAGGGCTTCATACTCAAATTCATTATTTGTGTAGGAAAATTATAGGTATAAGGTCATAAGGATATCTTATCTAGATGGAGACATCAATTGTATACAAGCTTTAGACCCCATTTTGCATTTTGCACAATTGAAATGTAGAGTCCAAAAATAGGACTCATTTTTAGGTTCCTTATTTTGATCCTCTCATTTATTTATGACCTTGGGGATGGCCTGATGTTCATCATGGATTAAATAGGTCTTGAGGATGGTGGAATCAAATTTCATGTATGGATCATTCTTGATGAAATCATTAATGAGGACTTCCTCCTCTAGGCTCCTATTATCTACCATTCTTTCTTCCTCAAGCATTTCTACATAATACATCTCTTTCTTAGAGAAAAAGTGTGTGTGGCTTCCAAATTCATTAGATCATCATCAATTATGTGTTCTGGATGTATAAAATTGGATATCACCTTTAATTTTGAGCCATATTTGGTCCTTATGATTAAGTGAGACCAATCCAAAGATAGGTGACCACCTATTTTTGTGGTGAAATATCTTAACAGACATAACCCAAAGACTGGTGGGATGTTGATTACTACAACTTCTTCAAGGACTATGATATTAGGACAAGAATATAAAGTTATGCAAAGGGATTTGCTAATTACTAGGGTATGGACCTTCTTCCTATCCAACTGCATTACCCCTTTATTCAAAGGTTCATATTGAATTTGTAGAGCATCCACAATGTACTTGGGCATGACTAAGGTGTTATCACTAGAATCAATCATAGAATTTCACAATAGATTTCCCCCCATAATAAGAGTTAAATAAAATGGGGTAGGTTTGTATTACTTATCCCAAATTGGGAGTTGATGAGCATAGATAGTATATGAGGATACATGCTACTACTAGATTCCTTTAATTTATTTTGTGTTGGTTCCATAGTTGGGTTAGCTCGTGAAGGTTTCTCCTAGTCTTCCAATGCTTCTTGTAGAAGATATTTTTACTCTGGGATAGATAAGACATATTAAAGAGAAACATTGGTTGGATCCTTCTTCAGCTTCTCTACCACATTAAATGACCCTTAAGGTTGGAGTTCAAGGACCTTTAGCTTGTTCTATGTTATTTTTATCTATTTTTGATATGTTGGGGTTGATGGTTGGGGTCCTTAAATTTTATTTAAAGTCAATTTATGCCTCATGAAGTTTTCTTGGGTCTCATATGGTCTCTTTTTGGATCAAGTGTAGTAGTTTGATTAGACTCACAAAGATTTCAATAAGGGGATTTCACTTGCATATATCATGTCTTTGCCCTCTACCAAAGAGAAAAGCATGTGCTCTGATGTCATCTCCTCTTATTGTTCCAAGGACATTCATTATATTTTGGATATTAAGACAACATTTTCTACACCCAAGGATTAGTATCTATAAGAAGATGAATCGGGTGCATTCCCTTTTCTTTATTATTTAATAAACTTTTGTTGTAGATTACCCCTTGGGGAATTTTGGTGTGTATGTGATTCATTTCATGGAAAAAAACCATGAATTTATGTCATCCACCAAGTTATTTTAACCAATAATCAATTATATATTTGAAATCAGTGGGACCATGTATAAAGGATCATAAACTAGGATGATCAAATGTGGTATTGAAATCAATGATAGCCTCTTATAGGGCTCTCTTAATAGTGATTATCTATTGTAGGAGAGATGAACACTCTACTTTCTCATTGAATTATTCAAATAAAATATTTCCCAAATCATCCCAGGTGGTGGGTGATAGATTTGGCTAATAAGGATCGATAACAATCAAGAGCTCATCATTTAAAATAGGTGGCTAGTAGCCCTAAGTCCATGTTCTACTCTATGACATAATGCACAGTACAAACATTGGTAACATCCTGAAGATGTTCTACCATACTTTTGAAATCCTCCCCTATGAATTTAGGGAGCGACTTTAAGGAATTATCAAGAATAGGATCCCACATAGCTAGGGATACTAGAGGGATGAGTGGGATGCTACTAATCCATGCTAAAAAGTTCCTTGATGGTCCTTGGATATCCATCTATTGTGGTTATTGCATTGTGTTAGACCTTGCAGCTCTTTGGTGATTTGAAAAAAATCATAAATGATAGTAACAAGAGTGGATTATTTTTTGTTTGTGACCTTTTGATGGGCCTATGGCTCATACACTCTATATTTTATTTAGGTAGACTAGTAGTTTGGTCTCACTAGGCATGCCAAAAAATAAAAACTATAGACGCCTACAACTATTTCTCTAGATGAATTGATTCCTATGGGAAGCTTTATAGATGTGGTAGTGAATTATGATCTATAAAGTGACCCCCATAATTTTACAAGATATATCTTTATATAATTGGGGATGAAAAGGGTAAAGAGTAAATGTAGATAAAACTAAAATAAACTTATCTAAAGCAATGTGTCAAGATTGTTGAAGTATCTATTCCTAAAATTTCATAAAATAGATTGAACCTTTAAAAATTACAGATAATTAAAAGAGTGTATGAATGATTTAAATCCTATAATATAAGAAAACTCTAACACTATAGATGTTGATAAAATGAACAATAGACAATAATAATTTAGACTCAATTTGACATAGAAAACCACATCCTCTTCATTGTTAGGCAGAGAACAAACTATAAAAGGCCAAAAAAATAGTATATAATAATCAATCCTTCCTACAAGGGGCACCTACTAAGGTTGTGAAATTAAAATAAACAACTAATGATATTTATATTCCAAAAGTAACTCTCACTATCATTGTTCTCTAATAATGCTAAGAATAATTTATATAATCTAATGTCCAACCCCTTAAAAAAGAAAAAAACCTTAAATATATGGGCATCATGGCCTCTCAATAAAAATGAAATTTCAAACCCAAAACTCATAGTCATGATGAGGCCATTGCAACTGAAAGGGGGATCTTCAGCTCATGAGTGAATTTGATCTTCAAAATCCTAGATGTGGCACATCAATTTATGCCTCATGATATCCTATAATGCTTAGAATAAGTGCTACAGTGGTGCGTGTATCCATCTAAAACTACCCCTAAAATTATTTTAGAAATGGGGCCCACTTCTTCGATCAATAGTGCTTCTCAAAACCTTGACAAAAGAAAATTTTCTCTTAAAGAGTGCTAAAATGACACATGGCACTATGAAGGGCAAGAAGTCTCCTTTGAACACATTTTATCACCTTTTTAACTATTAGTGCATGGGGCCTCCATGTGGAAAGTTGGTTATGCTATTGGGGAAGTCAAGAAATCCTTTACAAAGAATGAGCATGGGAGTACCACATGCAAAGTTTGTTTTCCTCGCCATTACAACTACATAGTGGGTCCCACCTATTACTTCATTGACCAATGACACTTCTTGAAGTTCTAACAAAAAAAAACCTACATTAGGATAACAACATGAAGCCATGTGTTGAGTTGGCATTACTCCTAGGTGAGCCAAGGAACATTTCATGGAGAATGAGCACTGGGGTGTCATGTGGTAGTAGTGGAAGGAGCCAAGACATAGACAAAAATAAACAAGGGCAACCTAGGAAAGAGGAGGCCAATGCACCATCCATCAAAATTGCCAAAAAATCCATGATGAAAGTTTAATTTCCCCTATAGACATATAAAATTGAATAATTGGTAACTTGAGTGTTACTTGTAACATCCATCCCATAGTTCCCTCCTGCTTGCTTTCATGACCCTCATAGGCATCTTTTCACTGATTCTTAGTCATCTATAGCCTTCTAGACCTGATCCTAGCTGAGATATACTCCTCTTTCCATGATAGATACACCCCCTATATCTCATTATCCCATGACTATAGTGCCCAACTTGGACTATAATGCTATACCTTAGGGTGTCCTATTTTTGGTGCTCCTATTCAATCACATTTTGAGCCCAAACAATCATTTCTTTCTAGTTCCTATCCTCCTTATTGTTGGCCTAATGTGAATACATTTGATCAATGATTAATATAGCCCTATAAAATCCCATTCAAAGTTCATTTAGAAGGGGTTGGAAATTATCACTAAGAAAACAAGAATACAAGTAAGACTACTCAGATAATCTTCCCTATTCTCTACATACAACCAACCAATACACTTACAAGCCTATCCAAATCCTTACACCAATCCGTAGCCACCTCAAGCACATCTAGTTTAACATTCTGAATATTCATACACATTATTACATCAAGCACATCAAGTGTGACAAATACATATGGC
This sequence comes from Torreya grandis, assembly GCA_037957365.1. Taxonomy (NCBI): domain Eukaryota; kingdom Viridiplantae; phylum Streptophyta; class Pinopsida; order Cupressales; family Taxaceae; genus Torreya; species Torreya grandis. The sequence continues at coordinate 1,431,552 of JARHVA010003577.1, forward strand.
TTGATCCCTCTTCAGAGTATTGGTATGTAGGAAGTGTACCCACACAAAAGGTATGGATACACATTCAGTGAATCTTACACACACTAACCACCCCATATTTATTAAAATTGGTCAAATTATAATGGATTCTAGGTTTTAAATATATAATCATATCTATAGGGAGTTTTGTGTACATCCAACAGTCAAAATTTCACAAGCAGGGTCTCATAGACATAGTGAACAAAACCCAGAAAGCTTAGGTCTCCTAGACAACAGTGACATAAGAGAACTATAACACTAGAGTCTATGGTGTCTTGTTTTTTATGATCTTGTCTAATCATAAAATTAAGGCTAGATCATAATTTTTGATAGTGTCTCAATCTTGCACAGTGAATTTTAGCCTCTATCTCAGTCGTATCAATTAGTTTCTAGCTAAGTCTTGTTTTCTTTCCCTTATTACTATTTTTACAAAAATTCAAATTTAAATAAAATTATAAAAATTATTATATCAATTATTGCATATCTATTTACTAATTTTACTACTCAAACCCTTTAAATAAATTAGGAATAATACATGAATTTTACCAAAAAGGTTAAGTCATTTGGTGCACCCGACTTACCTCGTTTGCACATAAAAACTCTAGAAACCCTAGGGTAAATTTCCTACTAATTTTTCATATATTTTTATAATTTTTAAACTACATATTAAAATTATAAATTATCACTCAATTATAAAATTTCATAGTAATTTTAAAATAATTTTCTTTCAAACCCTAGTTATCCATACTAGGTCCTAGTATTTTCCCTATAATTTTCTAATAATTTATTGATTTTTTACTAGCATATCTAACTCAAAAATTCACTTTAAATTTCAAAATTTTGTAATAATTTTAAAATTATCAATTTAAAAAAGCCTAGTTGCATATACTAGGTCCCACTACTTTTGAGGTATCACCTTACATCTAAAATCAGATTACCAAAATGGATTTCACTTATTTTCAAATATTTCTTACATTTTTAGCAAATAATAAGGAGACCATACTTGGTCCTATCATGTACATGAATGATGAAGTTTACCATATGCTAGTACAAAGTTTCATTATTTGATTTTCATGCCTACTTTTCATAATATGGGATGATATTAAGAAGTCATTGTTAAACATAGTAAGATACCTCTCCTTCAAAGCAAAGTTTACTTGTCTTTCATACAAGGTTTGATCTCTTGTTTGATATCTCTCATATGGAATTTTTAAAATTTTTATCATGTTAAACACATTCTAAATGTCATAACACATGCTAAATTTTCTTATGCATTCATGCACAAATTAATGATTTTTTCCCCTTGCTTTCTATCTCTCATATGGAAAAAAATTCAAGTTTATCATGATAAACGCATTAGAAATGTCATAACACATATCAAAACTTTTTATGCATTCTAGAAAAAATTCATGCTTTCTATCCCTTTTTTTCTATATCTCATATGGAGTCCTTTTTATAAACATAATATTGTGCAACTCATTACTCCAATCACATGCATTTCGTTCCACATACAGTTTCTACATAGATGCATATAACTCATCAGCTACTTTTGAGTATTTCCCTATCACTACTAGACATAAACAAACACTAAAAATTATATCTATCCCTCCTACCTTCCAACTTGGTACATTGATCTCTTATCCCACACCTACTATCAACTTTATGCCTATAGTAGATCATGTGGTACATGCTATCACCCAAATTAATAAAGATAGGCAAGTTGATTACACCCATGCCTATAGTTTTATCACTCAGGTTAGCACCCCTTATGATATAGTTTCAATTGTTGAGCTCCTTCGATTATAAGATGTTTACAAAGATGTATTATATGCATCCCTTTATAATACTAGAACTCCTATGTCCACCAAACCAACTTATGTTGCCCCTATCCTCAACACAATGAAATAGATTGAAGAGCATATTTCTTTTGAAAAATATGATATACCCCCACAATATATGATTCAACAATATCTACATCTATATATTCAATTAAGAGTTAATTATGTGGGGTTTAAAAGAGTGTTAGTTGATAATGGTTAAGGACTCAACATTTGAAACATTTATTTTCTTAAACATCTTAATATATAACCTAATTATCTTGACCATTCTGATATGAACATCAGAGGTTTTGACAACATTCCATAGAAAGTCATGGGTCAAATAATAGTCAATCTTACCTTAGGGCCAAAGACACTACCAACTACTTATCACATCATGCCAAAGAGCCTCAATTATAATTTATTACTTGGTCAACGTTGGATTCATGATATGCATGCAATCCCTTCTACACTTCATGCTTGTCAAAAATTTAGTTACAAAGGCTACATCTGCACATGCCCAATAGACAATGAACCTTTTAAATACTACTAGGTTGTTAAATATCCATAGAATTATATTCCACACTTTAATCTTGGTAATATACCCACACAACCCATTACTCACAATGTAGCCTTGAACCATGCAAAACATCAGATAATTCCAAATTTTGTAATAACATCGACACTAAATCACCAGTTTACTTCCACTTTTGCACTTAAATGTCTTAATAAAATGGGATATCATGGCAAAGGTCTTGGAAACCATGAATAAGTAATCACCAATCTTGTCAAGGCATCAACATAACATGGAAGGCAAGCACTAGGATATCAACTTACCTTTCTCCATGATAAACCTTCTTTCATAGCATCAAAGAATATAAAGTTTTGTCCACCCATTACATCAGTAGACCACACCATTAATCATACTTCAATATTATCATTGATCTATCTAGATCTTATTGATGATATGGTTTTACTAGATATGTACACATTAGATGAATTCTCTAATGATGAATCCCTCTTACAATTTCTTAGAGCATATGAGGACCTCCCATCTTGCTATCATAAAAATAGATATCATCATCACACAAATTCCCATGCATACTTCAGAGAAAGTCTAGATTCTCCCCAAGACATACCAGTTGATTCAAATGATGTTATTCGTAAAACCCCATATATACTCGATCATTCCATGTTGCTTAATGATGAAATAGTTAATTTTAATTTTAGAACTAATTAAGATCCCTGCATTGTCTTGTTAACTGTTACCCTATGAAAGGAAGAGGATATAGCTATTCATCAAACTTTAAAAGATTTTCTAGAACTCTTTGCTTGCATATCTGAGTAAGACCAAGCAAAGAGTTCTAGAAAATCTTTTAAAGTTTGATGAATAGCTATATCCTCTTCCTTTCATAGGGTAACAGTTAACAAGACAATGCAGGGATCTTAATTAGTTCTAAAATTAAAATTAACTATTTCATCATTAAGCAACATGGAATGATCGAGTATATATTGATATATATATATATATATAGTAGTTCATTGAATTCCTTTATACCCAAATGCTAAACTAGTTAAATAGAAAATTCACAAAATGCATCCTAAGGTGGCTCTCTTAGTCGAAGACTAGATCTAACGCCTTTTAGGTGCTAGTTTAATTTTACCAATAACACACCCTAAATGGGTTTCAAATATAGTCCCCATGGTCAAACCCAATGGACAATTTTTTTATTGTTCTGATTATAGAGATTTAAATAAAGCATGCCCAAAAGATGATTTTCCTTTACCTAAAATTGACATGATTATCGATTCCACAGTTGGATGTGAAATTTTATCATTTATGGATGGCTTTGTAGGATACAACAAAATCAAAATTACCAAAGAAGATCAAGAGAAAACATATTTTACAACACCTTCAGGTACATTTTGTTACATTATCATGCCTTTTAGACTAAAAAATGCTAGAACTACATGCTAGCATACCATGACACATATATTTAATGATTTGATTCACCATACTATCAAGGATTATGTTGATGATATAGTAGTTAAATACAAACAATGACAACATCACACTATTGATTTATGAAATATATTTCAAAGACTCACACAATACAATGTCTAATTGAACCCAAAGAAGTGTGTGTTTGGAGTTACATCAGGGAAACTCTTAGGTTTCATTATTTCTTAGTATGACATAGTGGTTGACCCTAAGAAAGTCAAAGTAATCATCAACATGTCACCTCCTATGAACTTAAAACAAATTTGATCCCTACAAGGAAAAATCCAAGCAATCCATCATTTTGTAACTTAGCTTGCTAATAAAACTCAGGCATTCACTCAATTACTAAAGAAAGATATAAAGTTTGTCTGGGAGCAAGCCTATCAAGAAAGCTTTGATACAATCAAGCAATATATTCTTAATACACCTATCTTAGTACCACCTATCATTGACAGGCCTTTACCAATAAATATCTCTAAAACAAACCATGCATTAGGATAACTCTTAGCACAACATGATAATCAACACATTGAATGAGTAGATTATTACATCAGTCACACATTAGTTGATTACAAAAAAATTACTCTGCAATAGAAAAATTATGTCTAGCATTTGTATTTGCTACACAAAAAATTCAACACTACATGGTAAATAATGAGACTCAGGGTATCACAAAAGTAGATACTTTAAGTTTCTCATGGCAAAGCCATAGCTCTCCAGTCACATTGTAAAATGGGTCATGTTATTAACATAATTTGACTTAAAAATAGTTCTCCAAAATCAATAGAGGGCCAAATAATTATAGACCATTTGGCATCCGCACCACTCCTAGATAATAATCCTATTAGTGACACATTTAGAGATGATTTCACTGCCTATTCTACTCATTCTAATACTTGGACCATGTTTTTTGATGGTTATTGATGGACATCTGGTGTGGGGATAGGCATTATCTTCATCGACCCTTCTAGCCACATAGTTCCCATTGCATATCAATTTTTTCCTATACCAACAACACCACATAATATGAAGCACTTATCTTAGGTATATTTTCCACCCAATCCCTCCAAATTAGATCTATTCAAGTCTTTGGTGATTCCTAGCTTGTAGTCAACCAAGTTAATGATGTCTATCAGATAAAAGAAGAACATATTATCTCATCTCGAAACATGGTACAATTTTTATCATCATAATTCAACTACTTTTATATATAAAGTATACTAATAAATGACAACTGACACATAGATGAAATGTCAAGTTCCACATATTTGATTCCAATTGATATGAATGATGATTAGGATATTTTCATAATCAAACGATTACAATCACCATCAATATCCAATGTGGATTTGATTACACTATCTATTTTAACCACTACACAAAGTTTCATAACTCCATAATGGTTCTCAAACATCTATAAATTTCTAAAAATTTCTATTACACTAGACACTTTTTCATGAAATGACAAGCACAAGTTACATAAACAAGCATTTTGATATGTAATCACTGGTAGGGACCTTTTTAAATGATCCTTTGATGAACAATTGCTTAGATGCTTGACTTTAGTAGAATCTAAAATTTCTCTTACATAGATACATGATAGTGAGTGTGGTCGTCACTTTAATGGAAAGGCCATGTCACACAAATTACTTCAACAAGGATACTAGTAGCCCATCATAGAAGATGAATGTTCACAATATGTAAAGCTATGTGATAAATGTCAACAACATAGTAACCTACAACATGCACCATCATAACAATTATAACCTATTATCTCTCCATGGCCATTTATGTTATGGGGACTTGATCTTATTAAAAAAATTAACCTCAAATCCACCAATGGACATAATTTCATCATCACAACTATAAAATATTTTACTAAATGGATAGAAGCCATTCTACTCCAATATAGCATAGGAGAGAACATTTGAAACTTCCTCATGACTCATATTATTTCATGTTTTGACCTACCCATAGCCATCATTTCTGATAATGGAATGTCATTCAAGAACAAAAATGTCAATTTTTTTTCACCAAATATAAGATCAAACACACATTCTCCACTCCATATTACCTGTAGGGAAATTATAAAGTAGAGGCTACCAATAAAACCATCAACAACATTTTGAGCAAAATAGTGACCAAATTTGGAGATGACTGGCACAATCAACTAGTCTTTGCACTATGGGCTTATCACAAAAGTATCCACATGCCCACAAGAGATACTCCTTATTATCTTGTTTATGTCACAAAATTAGTTTTACTATTAGAATTATAAATCCCATCTCTTCATGTCTCCCTTAAGGGTATTCTCAATGATGACCAATATCATGAAAAACATATACATCAACTCTAACATTTAGACCATACACACATTCAAGAAACAAAATATCTCAAAATATACCAACAACATATACAATGATCCTACAATAAATGATTTCACACCAGAGAGTTTGAAGTTAATGAACTCATGTTCAAATAAACTCTTCACAATGTCAATGTCAATGTCAATGAATAAATCAAAGGCAAATTCAAACCAAATTGGCTAGGCCCATACATTATTACCAAAAATCTTAGCCCTAAAGTATATCATCTAACCTCACTTGAAGGAAAGAAACTAAAAAATCTCTTGAATATTATGCATCTACATAGATTCCATGTCTAGCCTTTCATTTCACACATTGTATTATACATAATATTTTCAAATTACTTATACATAGTTTCTCAGCTTTCCTTTTACATAATATTCTTATGATTAATTGTATATAGCTTCTTTTCACATTCTTGTACATAGTCTTCCTGTGATTGATTGTACATAGTAAAATATCAGAAATACCAAAAAATATTCAAATATTTCAAAATACAAAAAACATGCAAATAATTCAAAAAAGACCAAAAATATTTCAATTGTATGCATTATCCATGCTTTACATTTATACTACAATGCTAGACTTACATTTTTTGTTCTATTCTATTATTTATTGATTTATCTACATTACCATGCTTCACTTGATCTCATTTGAGTGTGTGCAGTGACAAGCAAATCCTTGATTACTTCACTCCACCCATTGAGGGGGAATCCTACTTATACATTGAAACATACATTGATATACATACCCACTGGGAGCATCTTCTACATGACTACACCATCTAGGTTATGTCATTCCTACACCACACACTCTAGTTATCATTTTGCTGTACATTATTTACTAGCTTACATAGATTACCCTATCGACACTCACTAGTATATAACACTTGTGTATTTATTAGCATACACCTAGTCTTGTATTAACATGTTTTTCATACATTCACTTATTTATTTGATTATTTATATATGATTATACTTCCAGTTATCACATGCTTGATTTTATTTATTAGCATAGATTGATGTGATTACATTTCTTAGTTCGTGTTTGTCTCCTATATGTGCCTTAGGAAATTTTATAATGTCCTTTAATTCTATTCATGTGTTTGCCTTAGGACATTTTCCAATCTCATTTTCCTGTACACTTGTATGTGGCATTTTAAAATGCCTTGTATTTTTGATTTCTATTTTGAGTGACATGTGTCCATGCACCTTGTTTGTTTGTCCCCTTGGACACACTTGTATGCTTCTTGCTTCTTGCCTTGGGTTATTTTCACTTGTTTGATTTTTAATTGTTTGTAATACCATGATCCACATCATGTATTATCTTACTTTCTTGGATGCCATGATGGACACCATGCTCCATTCCTCTAACTAACAACTAATCAGACTTCTAGTTCTAGTTTAGTACATTACATATGCTATTACATTTTATATCTATCTAGGCATAACCTTGTTAATCTAATAATCTCCATGATAAATACTGCTATATCTAGAGATATCTTGTTAATTATCATTATTGTATCCTATATTTCACAACATAACACACTTGAAGGGCTATTTATTCTAAGGGTAGTCATGATAGGGTCTTCATTCATACCATCAAAAGAGGGGGAAAAACCTAGGTTTTACCATAGAGATCAAATCTCATACCAATTGAAAAAAACTAGTTTCATAAAACTCAAAATAATAATCAAAGGTCAAACCAAGTAGAACATACTAGAAAAGTAGTGATGATTCCAAAACAATTTTCATTTTTAGCAAAAGACAATAGTGTAAAACATGGACAACAACACCAAACACTAGGGTGTACTATTTTTGATGCTCCTATCCAAATAGCAAAAAAAATCAAATTTTATAGAAGCATGAAGAAAAGTAGGTTCAGTTATTGTTTTACACTTTTAGACCAGTTCAAAATCAGCAATTTTTAGTACACTTTTGCTTAGAGAATCCAGATATAGGGGGAACCATGCATGGCATGATGGCTCTCACTTATAATTTTAGATATGATAGTTGGTATAAATCCTATATCAGATTCCATATTCCAAACACTAATGATTGAGGGAAATATGCATGACACATTTGTTTTGTTTTCTTTCTGAGTTCAACATATTACCCTGGTATTCTCAGTAGTTGCATGTCTTACTCCATCTATAGGTGGTTGGCATAACTTTGGAGTGGATTTCATACAAGCCTAACCTCTACATTTGGGAATGGATTTCATATAAGCCTAGTGCCCAATTTTAGAGAGGCTTTCATACAGGCTTAATCCCCATCTTTTGAAGTGGCCAAGAGTGGCCTAGTTTCTAGCATACATTTGACTATCCACGCCAACATTGTTAGACAACAAAATATTCCTGGGATTCAAGAACCATATCATAAACACACATTTAATATCAGTATCAGTTTATAGCTTCACTTCATGAGGTAATGATGGATCCAAAGGACTAGATAGCCTTTCTATTATTGAGCCACCTATTTAGAGGGATTGGACACATAGTACAAACATTTATTAGCACATGCATGATCACATATATTCACTTAATGGGTGATGATAGAGACAAAGGTCCAACCTTTACATTTTTGAACCACTTTGAAGGAATTGAGCACTCAACTTTGTTCATGATATTACTCTTGGTACAACATCATCCAACATTAATCAACATCATCCAACATTACTCAACATCATCCAACATCACTTAACATCACAACATGTTTTATATTGGTTTATATACCTACTGAGGTGTATTCATTCCTTTCTCTGCCTCTCTCTCTTACCCATATTTTTACATTATTATTTTAGATATAGCATATCTAGTAAGAAATGTTCTACTCTTTTTTTCTCTTCAAAATTCACACTTCACAATGTTCTTTCTCTAGGCACACCCAACATCAAAATAGCTTCATGAGCTTCACCCTCATAGGTGAGTTTAGGTACACTTTCTATTTTTATTTTATCGTAATATTTTACTTTGTTGCATCACTAGAATAAACATGAGAAAAATGTAGTCATATAAAATGTGAAAATTGGTAACTTGAGTGTGACTTGTGACATTCATACCATAGGTTCCTCCTACTTAATTTCATGACCCTCGTAGGCATATTTTCACTAACTCCCAGTCATTCATAGCCTTCTAACCCTAATTTTAGCTGAGCTAGACTCCTTTGTCCATGATGGATCGACCCCCCTAGGTTTCAATAGCTTAGGACTATAGCACCCAACTTGGACTATAACATTGGACCCTAGGGTGTCTCATTTTCAATGTTTCTATCCAATCACATTTTGAGTCCAAATGGTTATTTCCTTCTAGTTCCTATCCTCCTTATTATCATAACATGAATACATTTGATCTATGATCAATAGATCCCTATAAAAGCCAATTTAAAGTTCATTTATAAGGGGTTAGAAATTATCACTAAGCAAGTAAGAATACAAACAAGACTACTCAAGCAATCTTCCCTATTCTCTACATATAGCCATCCAATACACTTACAAGCCTATCCAAATCCTTACTCTAGTCCCTAGCCACCTCAAGCACATCAAGTTTAGTATTTTGCATCTTGATACATATTTTTTCATAAATAATATCAAGTGGGATAACTACATATGGCTTGATCCCTCTTCAAATTATTGGTATGTAGGCACCATGCCCATATAAGGGGTGTCTACACATGTTCAGTGAATCTTACACACACTAACCCCCCCTCTTTTTCAAAATTGATCAAAGAACAATGGAGTCTAGGGTTTGAAGACAAAATCAACTCTACAGGGAGTTCCATGGATGTCTAATAGTCAAAATTTCACAGGCAGGGTCTCACAAACACATTGAACAAAACCTAAAAATCTTAGGTCTCCTAGACAACAACAGTAGAGGAGGACTATAGCACCAGAGCCTCAAGTGTCTTATTTTTGGTGCTCCTATCTAATCATAAAATGAAGGCTATATCCTAATTTATGATAGTGTCTTAGTCTTGTACAGTGAATTCTAGCCTCTATCTTAGTCATATCAATCAATTTCCTGCTAAGTTATGTTTTCTTTCCTTTATTACTATTTTTAGAAAAATTCAAATTGCACTCAAATTATACAAATTAGTATCTCAATTATTGCATATTTATTTACTAATTTTAAAACTTAGACCCTTTAACTAAATTATGAATAATACAAAAATATTCCCAAAAAGGTTAAATCATCCCCAAAACTTCAAAATGTGGATTGCAATCTATAGTTATTTGGGCAACATTATTTTTGTTGGCCTTTTTAATGCATCTTTTAGGCTATTCAGACATCAAGCTTCTTTATCTCCTCTAATGCCTATCCTATGGAGGGTTTGATACTGGACAATATTTAAATCAATTTTTTTATTGAATTCCTAAGTTTTTCAAAATAGTGCTCCCTTAGATTTTATGTTTTTTCACAACAAGGATAAATAAGATGCTTATGAAGATAGAATTTAATTATGGATAATTTTTATTTTAGGGGGTTTAGTATGACATTTTCATATGTTTTTAACCCTCATGTAATTGATTTGTGTGTTAATATATTTGTGTCATGGAATAACAAAATTTAAAAAGATAGACTATAGGACATGAATTTTTCTACCCATATCAGTGGCATTGTGGCATTGGTTCAAGTTGCACATCAAACATGGATCTAAATCACAATCAAATAAAATAACATGATGTCCTCATCCACCCTTTGACAATAGAAAAAGGAAATTTAGAGATGCTACCACCCTAAAAGATATAGACTCTTTTGAAATGGGCAATTGTGTATGATATTGGCCTTTTGGTGTAGGATATCTACAAAAATGCCTTGTCATTACCTCTCACCATCACTACCTAGCTCAACTTGAAATATTTCACCACTTGTGTTTTTTTATTACATTACTCTTCTCCACTTGTCCAATCTCACTATGAAATGGAACATCTCCTTCCCACACAACTCATTAGCAAGCCATCTAAAAAGATACACAACCTAATTTTACATTGTAACATCTACCAAAAATATAAGATTGTTATTAATCATTGCTTTATGCACTAAAGGTGACACATGGCCAACATTCATGGGTTTTGAGTGAGGTACGACTATTGATTTAAAAAAAATTGTTTACAAAACCCTACTTTGCCAAAATATAAAATGACATCCATTCCTACATAACTTGCACATGTGGGGAAAATATTAATTCTAATATCTACCTAATGCATGATAATATTTATATAAACCTTTGGATATGTTATGTTTTTAAAAATAGACCTTTTAATAAAACCTATGATATTTTTATATAACTAATTCATATAGTTAGAAGTCTTAGGGTGGCATGACCCAAAAGGGACTCCCCATTAAGTTGTCTTCCTCTTTTGAATTGAAGTTATTTTGTGGATTAAAACCTTGTTTTTTAATTTTCTATAATGACATGTTTTCAAAGAGATGTTAATTTAAACCCTTTTACATTTGAAATCTATTATAATCCCTAGGATGGTTTGTCCCCAAAATAAAACCTTATTAATTTTATACCCTCTACTACATGAAAGTAATGTTATAATATGAAATTACAAATAAAATGTGTTTTCTTATTAACCAGAACATTGGTGGTCATTTATGGTTTTGGAGGAGCTCGAACCTCCCAAATACCAATTCAAAAATTGTGAGATCATAATATCTATTGGATACTTTCCAAGAAGATGGATACTTATAAAATGTACCCAACCTATTTTATATCAAGTTGGAAATTTATAAAATAAATCAATTAATGGTGGTAGATCAGGGGTGGGGAAGGTGGAGAGGGATGGTTATGGACAAACCATCATTCAAATATTCTTTCCCCATTCATAAATATCAAATTTAACTTGAAAATTGAACTTTGAAACCTTTATTAACTTCTGTAAGGATTCCAATGGTGTCCTCTACGTTTCCTAATCTAATGATTGATATAGGAAAGATCCGATGGTTGAGATGGAATGATCCATCCTCAAGGAGATAAGCTAACTTTTGACACTTTTAAAGGTCATTTAAGGAATATGATACATTTTTAAAATCACTTTCGGTAAAATTAACTCAAATTTAAAATAGAATTAAGTTATAACTTAAGGTGCAAACTTGGGCCCCATGATTGTCTAGAATAAACTAGGGACACATTTGAACCCTATTAAGAGTTAGGTTTAATCGTTCAAGTGAGTGGTTTCTTGAACCCATCTTATTTTATTCAAGTGTTCAGTTCAGGACTTGGGGCCATGGGGCCTGCTTGGTTTACACAAGCACTTTTAAGCTAATGGAGGGATTTTATTCCAATTGGAAAGTGGGGCCAATATGGTTACATGGAGACCATATAGAAACTTGCGCATTACTATCTTTTACAATTTAGGCATTGTATTATTTTACATGTGCATCTCATGCCATGAAGTTAGCTAGATCATTTGTGTCTTGGGTGTGTAGAATGTGCATTGTACATTCTTAAAATAATGGGATATTTTGTGTGGTTTCCATCATGTGAAAATATGGGCGTTACACTTAGCTTTAGGCTTACTCATATTGACCTATTTTGGAGGATGGATAGATATAATATTTCACTAAATTAATTTTTATAATACCTTGTGAGGATGTTTTCAAGTGTGTGAATTACCTCCTTGTTGGAGCTAAGAGAACAAGATGATTAGTTGGTTGTGAAACTACATTAATTATTGATTTTTTATCATGAATATTATCATTTTATTTCAATTGAATTTTTTTTTTACATGGAAAAATTTCACCAAAAGTGCATGGAGGGTTGGACTCGTAATTTATCTTATCCATTGCAATAAGTTTATCTTATTTATCCTCAACTATATGACATACGTCATCAAATGATTGGAATTTATTAAACATAATAGAAACATGTAGTGGGGTAATACATCTTTCCTTTAATATATATTGTATTTTTTTATCTTCCATTTTAATTATTGTCTTAGAGAGCATAGTCTTCTAAAGGAGCACATAATCAATGATAAGCTCATTAGATCTATTCTTAATTTTTTAAATCAAAGCATACGACATATTTTCACTAATGTCAATTGAAAAATGTAATATAAATTTATAGAACAAATTATTTAAGGCATGAAATGATTGGAAATGGAAATCATAAAACTAATGCATGGCATAATACTTAAGACTTTGTGGAAACAACTTAGTCAAGAAGTTATCTTTAGATGCATATTATAAACATGCTACATGAATTTTTTGAAGATGATGTTCTATAACACCATTAGATTCATATAATGTAAATTTAGATGGTACAAAACCTATTGGTAAAGGATAGGCTAAAATATCAAGAACGAATATAAATTATGTAATAGCACATGAGAATTAGTGGTATGCATCACTATACAAGAACTCTATTGTAATTATGTTACCTTATTCAATAGATCAATATTTTTTTGTAAAAATGATTGATCATCAGGCATGCATATATATATATATATATATAAAGATGAGGTGACATGAGTAGTAAACTTAAAAGTTATAAGCATATGAGTGTAGGGATAGTCATAATAATTTTTGGAGAGTTGTGTGTTTCCCCCAAAAATGGACATCATATGTGTAAAAAAAGGTCTAGACATGAGAATAATAGTAGTAGTAGCATCCCATTGTAGAATAAATAACTCTAAAAGGTGTATTAAAATTAGTGAAAAACTCATGTTGTTTTTCCTCGTATATGATAACCTTAGGATTATTTTTAATTTCATCTCAAGTTACATGTAATAATGCATCATCAAAGTGTATGGTCATATGAAGATATTTAGTAAATTTATATTTATCAAATTCAAAAATATACCAATAAAATTGATTATTTATTCCATTAATATTAAGAGTTAATTAATAAAAATAGAAATCATGTCTAAAAATTGGAAATTAATAATGAAATATGAACCGTAGGAAATAGAATGAAACCCTAAGAAAAATTAGGGTTTTAGATGAGAAAGATAATGGAATGGGTTTAATAATATGTTTTATCTATTTTAGTATTAATATGACCCTAATATCATAAAAATATATGAAATTAGATTGCTTAACATGCACAATTACTAAACAAATATGAGTGTAGTTAGCTAAATATACTAAATTTTTATTTATGTAAAACACTATGGTAATTAATAACATAGCTTGTTTTGGGTCTATGTAGGTTTATGGTGGGATAAAGTACTGAAAAAATCAAAAAATATCTTGTAAGTTCTTGTCCATATGGAAACATATAGTTTATGTTTGTTCATACAAGTCCGTGATTCCTAAATGATCATGCTATCATGACACTCTCTACTAGAGTGTGGATATATCATGTGTGTTTTTTATTTTATGATAGTTCCCCATTGTGCTTATGTCTAATGAGGATTCCTATGTATATAAATAGATTTTATTTCCTTCCCCTTGATTTAAACTATAAGAATACTTAATTATGAAAAAGGATGAAGGGAAGGAGTTGAGATAGCCTTAGCCACCCCATATGACTAAGTTTTGCCTACATATCCAATATTCTAAATAGGGATATAAAAGTGAAGATAGTTATGCCAGCTAGTTGAGTGCATGTAATATTATGTAATGGTAATATGCATTAAAATCAAGTAAACATATGAATTGACCTTGAAAATGGTCTTTATATTAGCTTAGGGATTTTAAGTTTGAGAGATTTAGGATAATTCCTCTCAATGCGTAGAGTGATTTCTAGTGATAGCTAGATATGTGCTAGATAGATGCTAGATAGGTAAATGATTATGATTGATATGTTTTTATATATGCCTCTTTAGTTAATGTCATTTGAACTAAAATGAAAAAACATGGGATGACCCTTTTGAGTAATTTAAATTTTGGAAACTAGTTGTAAAAGGCTATAAGGACACGATCATCCTAAATGAACAAGTCTGTGGCATCAAATCTATTACAGAAATGTAGGGTTGTTCAAAAAATAAGAACATTAACTTCAGTCTAAGAGAAAATGCAATAATAATATTGAATTGTTTGGGCAAAGACTAGGAAGATCATGATAATTTTGAAGATTGAGCCCATATATGGATAATTGGATATGAGGAAAGGAAAATAAAAGTCATGTATGTGAACATAATTAAAGTAGGTTAATGTTTGATCAAATTAAATATTATCAAGTGTCTAATACAAAGTATGAGTGTCTAAAAATATACATCTTTCAAATGCATAATGGGGAAGAATAAAAGAGTCACATAAAGTAGTTTGAAAACTAGTTTTACCAATATGTAGTTTCAATTTTTTAATGCGATGATTATAGAAAATGAAAAGCATAGATATTATAAGGACTCTCTCAATACATTTAAAATAGTGAAATAACATAGAATATATGATCACCTTTTAATATTCAATTATGTTTTATTAAAATGCAATCATGAAGGCTTAGTAGATGAGGGTTGTGAACACTTTAGTGGTAAGAGTGTCAACTAATTAAATTATTCCTAAAACAAACCATTATTTATGCATTGTTGAGTCTTAAAAATCTAATTGTAACCAATTAATGTGAGTTTTTGGCTCAATTAGACCTAATTGCATGCTTGATTGAACCAATCGAGTGATTAGCTCAATCAGATGAGAAATATATATTCATTAACCCCCAAAACCCTAATTATAATCAATTACCACATATAATAGAGATGAATAATTCCCAATTTCATGTCTAATTGAAACAATCAAGTAATTGGTTCAATCAAGTGCACAACTTAGTCTAACTGAGACACTAAAACAAAATTGAAACTAATAAATAGACATTGGGCCTTGATTAACCCCAGTCACACACATGATCAAAGTAAATTATTCAATTAGATGCACACTATAGATTAATTAAGCCTATGAAACTTAATTTAAATCAATTATCACACCTTGTGGTTTATTATCCAAAACTTCATGCTTCATTTAAACAATCAAGTAATTTTATTTATCAAGTGCGTAATTGAGAGTAATTGAGCCATCCAGATCAAATTACAATCAATCAACATTAATTGATGCTTGATTATACCAAATTTATTTCATAATTTAACTAACTGATAAATTGTATTTATTAAGTTCAAAAAGGTTAATCAAGCTCCACAAACCTAATTGTAACCACTTTATGTAAATTGGAACTTAGTTATCCCTAACTTCATATGTAATTGAATAAATTAAATGAATGGTTTAATTGAATACACATTTAAGGTTAATTAAGTTTTTTGGTCCCAATTAAATACAAGTATTAAATATTAGAAGATAATTATCCCTAATTATATACATGATCAAACAGGAACCAATATAATTAGAGGCATAACTAGGTATAATTGAATCCCTTAAACCCAATTGAAATTAATTAGCACATATTGACATTTTTATAAGGTAATTGTAAATAGTGAAATAAAATATCATAGATGTATTATATTAAACAAGATTTTCAAGCCATAATTTCATTTTGACGTGTAAAAATAATTGAAACTTCTAAATAAGGTTAAGGTTTGAATGAAGCCAAGATAAAATGAAAATGCACTCATGTTGACTCTATGTTGCTTTTATGATCTTTTTTTTGGGTCATTTTTGACCTTATTGTTATTATTTTTTCTATTGTTTCACTTTCTATTATATACACTTTTTTTTTTCAAGAATTACAAGATATTATTTTTCATTGTTTTCTTTACTTTTTGCCATTAGCCCTTTAGTTTGTGTTCGTTTCGACCAATTTCTATTTATTATTAATTTTTGTTATTATATTTTATTCTTTATTATTTAAATTCAAACCTATCAGTTATTTTAAAATATTCACACACACACACATTCACATTCACAATTTTTGTATTTAGTAAATTAAAATTAATTTTGGATAAAATTTTGCATTTGTTAAATTTATATTTTTCTTGGATTTTATTTAAATTTTTTTGTCCATTTATATAAACATCATTTTACACCTATCTAGCCCTTCTAAAAGCCTTGCCCTAAATTCATTGACACCTAAAAGTTTGAAATCGATTATTTACTTATCCCAATACAACTTTAAATACTCTTAAAAACTTGAAACAACCCAAAAGTGATCCAAAACTCAGAAGTTCTAGTTGATAAATATTTCAATAGCATAGAAATAATATAGTAATAATGAATTCTCTGGGAAGAGATGTATTATTACTTAAGATCACAATAAAAATATATGCTTATCTCTGGGAAGAGATGTTTGTCTTCACATTTCAGGTTACTTCTTTTTTTTATACACATTTTGAAATTATGGGGAGGATGTGAAAGGTCACCAATCTTGAGGGAGATTAAGTGGTTCGACTTCCAGGATTTAAAACAATACAGAATTCAAGGAATTACTATTTTTAGAAACTTACTATTTTCAGACTAC
This sequence comes from Torreya grandis, assembly GCA_037957365.1. NCBI lineage: Eukaryota > Viridiplantae > Streptophyta > Pinopsida > Cupressales > Taxaceae > Torreya > Torreya grandis. The sequence goes on from JARHVA010003577.1 coordinate 1,449,106, forward strand.
ACTACTAAAATTAAAATTTGGGGCACTTCTTTGGGTTTTTGGGGGTAAAAATTTATTGAGAAAAGCTCCATGCCATCTTATGATGCTCTCCTCATTCTTATATTTTCAACGGTTCAAATGACGAGTCAATTGGAGCTACGGTGCAAAAGTTATGGCTCCCAGAAGTTTCGTCATCAATTAAGCTGGAACTGTCACCCAAATTGTCGCCTAAATTGTTGCCCGGATCAAAAAGACTTGTTATTATTAAAACAATTTTATCACACATAAATGCCATATTTATTATATATACAAGACATATTTAAGAGAGATAAGAATTTAAAACATATCTATGTTTATTTAGAATGTGTAATTATATAATATCCTTTTATGTTAAATTTAGAGTGTAAATCAGAATAACACATAATATTAATTTTGAGATACTCCAAAAAGAATTGAAGTCAAAATTATGATTAACACAAACATCATGTTTTAAAAGAGAAGTATTTATAGTTAAATGATTCATGTTAAATATGACTGTAATTCAAAATGATAGTATTTTAAAAAATTGAGATATATATTAAATTTGTTTCAACTTTTGAATTATCAAATTAAATTTTTTTCAACGGTTCAAATGACGAGTCAATTGGAGCTACGGTGCAAAAGTTATGGCTCCCGGAAGTTTCGTCATCAATTAAGCTGGATCTGTCACCCAAATTGTCGCCTAAATTGTTGCCCGAATCAAAAAGACTTGTTATTATTAAAAAATTTTTATCACACATAAACGCCATATTTAATATATATACAAGACATATTTAAGAGAGATAAGAATTTAAAACATAACTATGTTTATTTAGAATGTGTAATTATATAATATCCTTTTATGTTGAATTTAGAATGTAAATCAGAATAACACATTAATATTAATTTTGAGATACTCCAAAAAGAATTGAAGTCAAAATTATGATTAACACAAACATCATGTTTTAAAAGAGAAGTATTTATAATTAAATGATTCATCTTAAATATGACTGTAATTCAAAATGATAGTATTTTAAAAAATTGAGATATATATTAAATTTGTTTCAACTTTTGAATTATCAAATTAAATATTTTATTAGGAGAATCTCCTTTCAAAATTGATATTTTTTTAAAGTAATTTGATTGCATATTATGTTGATTGATTTGGAAAGAAGTTGAGTTGTGTAATATAATGATATCTTCACTTTTGTTTGAGATTTAAATATAGAATGTTATTGAAAGTAAATTCTTAAAATAGTCTAATTATATATTATGTTAATTGATTTGAAAGAAAATTGAGTTATGTAATATAATAATATATTCACTTTTATTTGAAATTTAAATATGGATTGTTGTTTAAAAAAAAAATTTATAATTTCATAATTCAATTATAAACCATTTTTAAAATTGTTTGAGGTGCGCAATCATAACTAGCTGGTTTGTTTTGATAAACTTCCTTTTTAAAATGTAGTTAGACATGTATTATATAACATGTAGTTAGAAGCAATTATGGATGCTCAATGCATTGCAGTGTGACTAAATCGACACACCTATAGCGAATCAATCTTCATCCTAATCTATGTCGTTCATTAAACCATTTAATATTAATTGGAATCTTTGTATTGCGCTAAAAAGAGTTATTCCTTCCATATAATACTGTTAAATAATGATTACGCCAATGTCAGTTTTCTGTAACTAATTAATTGGAACCCTAAATTTATTTTATATGTAAGAACCTTGACAAAATGACAAAGTCAACTTATACGCCTATGGGAGGATCTAGAGTATCCTAGACTCATTATCTTATACATTTAATAAATAACGAAATCAGTGTTGTTTTTGTCTTTCTTGGTTAGTTTTAAACAATTGGAAAGCAATCATCATAGTTTTATTTATTTAAAAATAAGGAGATGAAAATATTTACGATGTCTTACAATTAAAAAAATGGGTAGACAAGTATTTATTTCAACCATTAGAAAGATAATATCAAAATATGGAGTTTCAAGCTTAAGAAATAAATAAAATATTGTAGTAATTGTAGTTTCAATAATCCAAACAAGTTATTAGGGTTTGTTAGAGGGGTAAGAAATAAACATTTATTGGGATGAATGACACATGAATTTATTGTAGGTTTAAAGTAGCTATTACGATTGTCAATTTATGTATGTCAAAGATGGATTTATAGAATCAGGGTAGGGATAGTATGATAAGACTTAACATAAAGCATATATCTTTTATGGTCTAATCACAACAATGAAAGTAACTTTAAAAAAGAAATAATGTGATTTAAACAGGGAAGAAAATTTATCTAAACAAGTAAGCAATTTTAAGAAAAAATAATGATTCAGACACATACAACCCTAGGATATGAAAGATGATTTCAAAGACAAAATGTTTTTAAAGGGAAATGCATATGATTTTCAGAATGTATGATAAATGATAGTTTAAAATGAAGTTAACCCTAACATGTAATCTCTAACCCTAACAATAACACTACACTAAGCCAAAAGAATAATTTCATCTTGAAAGAAAGGTGCCCTCAGATCATGCTCAACAACAATGTAAGAAACTAGCAACAAAGAGTCCAAGTTTAATCCTAATAAGAGGAAGACCAATTTTCAAAAAGAGATATACTCAATTTGATGTTAATAATCCAAGAGAGAAATTGAGGTAGGAGAAATTAGGTGGTGTGAGAGCCAATCGAAGTGCACAATTCAAGTGCAATGTCAACTGACACAGCATGATAGCAAGCAACAATGAAGGCATGAGCAGATGTGGAGCAAAATGGTGAATGAAGTCCAAATAACAAGTGAAATTATGTATTTCTCTCAAGAGGAAGGATAAATAATAGTATAAGTAGGAAAGAGAGGGTTGTGAGGTAGGTTTAAAACTAATATAGGCCTACAAAGTCTCAACAAATTGCTGGAAGGTCTGACATGGTGCAAGAAAGTCTAGTAAGGTGCAGGAAGGTCACACATATCTTTAAATGATTGTTTAGGATCAATGTGGTCTCTCAATCTCTAGTGGTAAGCATGATGAGCATACATATAATCATAGGGAGGAGTAAGGTAATATGATCATGATTACAATAACAATGAGAAATAAGCACATGTTATTATAGTACTTGGAGCACTTGGAGAGGAAGATATTCTTTCAGTGAGAGAGAATCCTATACATAAGGCTCTATTAATGGGGATAATAGGTTTTCTATTCATTTTTTCCATTGAAAATTTATTAGAGTAAAAGGAAAAAACACTCTCCATATAAGAAGAGGAGCCAACACATAAATTTCGACCATATTTAACATTGAAGAAACTCATTTAGAAGATACAACAATAATATAGGTTTTACCTTAATAAATATGCCAACTCTATCATGAACTTAATGACAAAGAATGAGGAAAACTAGCCCAATAAAACCACTTACAGTGAATATACATATCACTTTTACTAAATAAAAAATTAAGGTTTATTCACAAGTAATATTTGGTGAGATTATATAAAAATTGCTTTGTTAAATGAGCAGATTTTTTTCCTATCCTTAGATTTAGGAAGCCTCATTCATTGGTTAATGTGTTATTGATTAATGTAAAAATACATCTGTATTTATAATTTATGATGGATGATGTATAAAATGGATCAGTTTGAGATGTTAATTTTTTCTAATAGAATTTCTGAATTCAGATTGGAGGGTGCTATGTTGTGTTTCTCATTGGAAAGATAACTTTATAGATTATTTGGGCTTGATGACAGTGGAAAAAGTCTCTTGAATTTTCTCTATCTTTTTAGAAGTACTTCTTTAAGGGTTGTTTATTTTTTTGTTATGAAAGATCATATTCTATAATTGTTAATTTGTTAGAGAGATCTAATATTTTTTTAGTTTCTATTTTATCTTGTAAGTTGTTTATACAATTATGAAATATATAACTTTTGTTAAAATTTATATTATTTTTTATTAACTTTTAAATTTTTTTTATAACTTTAAATTTTATATGATTATTATCCTCAAAAATAATATATATAAAATTTTAATTTAAAATAAAAATTAATAAATTTCTATTTTATTTTTTAAATTTATATAAAAAGAATTGTTGGATCCCTCACTCTTTTATATATATCCTAACCCTATGAACCTTTCAATGACACTGATATATACACACATATATATATATATATATATATATATATATATATAATGACACTGATATTGATATATATATATATATATATATATATATATAATATGAACATAAGCTCAGCCTATTCCATCCCAATTCCAACGCGGTTATCTGCCTAGGTGTCTCCAGCGGTAGAGTTTTAACGAGTCCAAGTCAATATACCTGGTTTGAAGGATTCATATGTGTCTGTCATCTTGCCCAACATATATATACTCTGCACAAAACGACACCAATAGATGTCACTGATGCGAAAATGTCAAAAATCACTTATCTCATCTAACTGTCTATAAATACACAGAATGCTGTACTACCCATCCATGCTCTCTTTATTTAGATGAAATTTCATCTCCACTTTTCAAAATAATCATTTTAATCTGCTTCAAATAGGAAAGGAATGGCTGCAAACCATATAAATGTTTGGCATGTTGTCGCCTTATTGGCAACGGCCATGCATCTTGTAGAAGCAGCAGCATTCCAGCTTACAAAAAGTTCAATTCGTCCTCCCTTCGGCAACTCGTAATAACTAATCTGAATCTCTCTTTTCTACTTGCAAAGAATCCATTCATAATCTGAATCTCTCTTTTCAATTAGATTAGTATAATAATGTAAGATCTGCTTAATTAGATAATTCAATATGGCATAAACTGTCTGGAATTTAATTTGGTAAGAATAATCAGTATATTCCGGATTTTAAGGGAATTGAATTTTGGTGGGTTAGCGAGCATTCTTCATCTGTCAGAATTCACACCTTTCATTGTCTAATTAATATTTTGATTGCAGACTATTTCTGAAAGTGAATGCAACGGGATTCCAAATTTACAAATGTGATAACAGCTCAAATGGGTCTGGGATGAGGGAGTATAATCATATTGGAGCGAATGCAAAGCTTTACTCTCCGTATGGTAATGGGAAAGATAAATCAGTGGGCTACCATTACTACCTTTCTCATCTTCTTGCCCAAGGAGGCAAACCCACGTTTTCATTCAGTATTGTGGAAGGAGATCCTGTATCTGTCATCCCCGAGTCGACTGTAACAGGTATACCATCCAATCAAATCTTGTAACAGGTGCACTTGTCTGTATCTGGATTTGTATGTTCATGGATTTCTGATATGTTAATTTGTTTACAGTTAATTCAATTGGGACAGAGAAGGCCAATAATGAACATGACATTGATGACTTGTTGCTCAAAGCTGTTTCTCATAGCGGGTATGGCCGTGCAAGTGATGTATCATATATCCAACGTAGGCATTCCAAGGGGGGTGCTCCTCCACCTTCTTGTGGAGAAGATGCAAAAGAAATACATGTTGCATACACTGCACAGTATTTGTTCTGGTCTCAGGAACGATTCCTTAGTAGTCCAGCAAGCATTGCTACTGAACTAAGCACCGCTTCAGATAATATGAGCCCCCTTTTTGGGTTTTATTCAGAAGGGTACCAGCACTACATCTTCAACGGTTCTTCATGGATCAATTTCAATGCAACATCTTTTCTGTATACTTCTCCAGGACAAGAAGTAGTGGGCAGCCACTATTTTCTTACAGAAGTTGATGAGAACGGAGGGCAGCCCTCATGGGAACTCTTCATGCCTCTGGCTCTCAGTAAAGTTAGAGTGACTGCGAAGGTGCTTAGTACAGTTACGGTGGAGGAGGACAGCATCGATTGGAGCAAACTGGAGGCTACAAGCTATGGTGGAAGCCCTCATGACATGTAATGAACGAAGGAAAGATTGATATTATTTTATTTTTATTATTTAATACTGAATAATAAGGGAATTGAGGCCTTCCAGATCAGTTCCAAAAAGATCAAACAATCTGTAAAGATTGAAAAAAAAATAAGCAATATCAGTGAGGGGAAAAATTAAAAAACAACCACCCACCAACCAACCAACCTCCATCCAAAACAAAACACAAGATACCAAAACTTGTCATGCGCCAAAACAAGAAGACCATAGTCTAATTGATATTAATTTTTATTACATGTTTGTTCTTCAATCATTTATCTCATGGGTTTCTGTTGTTGAATGTAATTGCAGAAGTAGATCATACATGGGGCAAGTGAAATACGTGCAAAGAGTTTCTACTGTAGGAGGACTTCCTCCTAAAGATAGAGACACTGCAAATCCAAATGCATTGGGAGATATATACTTATCACCTTTCTCAACAATCTATTGGTTTTATTCAAATCTCAATTAGATTACGAGCGTCCTTTCTTTATGGAAGAGATTAAAATGTTCTTAGATTATGGTTATCTTTTCTGTCATTGAAGAGATTAAAACGTTTGTAGTGGTCAATAGTTAAAAGATTTTGCATATTTAACACACACTTATTTTTGTGCTATCTTGTGGGCGATCAACAAGAATATGTTATAATATTTTTCAATTATCCTTACTTTAATACACATCCTCTAATGTTCATCTTCAACCATTGGACTGAAATTACAATCAGAGAATTCATTAGTTTTTCCATGAGTTTGTTCTTATTTAATCACTGTATGGAAAAGAGAAGAAAAGTCCTTAATTTGAAGCTAAGCAAATCATGTAGCTTTTGCTTTTCAGGCAGGTAGATCTGGGCCTATTTCAGAGAATTAATCAGTGTTATCTTTTCTTCAGTTGTATCATTAATTTGATTTTACTAAGAGTGAACAAAAGGGATTAATGATGGCCTAATTTTGCTTTGAAAGTTGTGGAAAATACCAAAAATTAAAACCTTAATCGAAACTAAATAATGTCATTTCACAGTTAATTTTGAAATTAAGTATTCTGGATATTTGTATGAATTAATTTACGAACTATGCACAATGGATCACGTATCTATACACTTCTTTGCACGCATCCTTTACTACACAGGTGTACAGAATGTAATTTTCCTCGGCTGATTTGTATCTTTGTAGAAAGGAGACCTCTAAATATTTACACTAAGATAATTGCCTCTCCTTTCGTTCATGTGCCACTCAAACTTAACTTAAATCCGCGTCATATATAGTTGGTCTCTCTGGAAAAAGACGACTAAAATAGGAAGTGAGGTAATTCCATCTCATAATAGAAAAATAAGATTAAAAATAAAATATTAAAATTTTTGTTTTAGCAAATCTCATATGCTAAATTTTGTTTTATCATTTGATGGTTTTCTAACTTAGCCTCAATCCACCCCATATAGTTGGTCTCTTTGGAAAAGGACGCTAAAATAGGAAGGTAATTACATATCATAACGGAAAAATAAGTATAAAAATAAAACAATAAGAATTGTTTTAACAAATCTCATATGTTAAATATACAATGATTTCCTCTCTTCACTTTCGAGTAGAATTCCTTTGACTTTAGTTGAAATTGGAGGAGTGGGGAGGACAACGTCGGTGGCCATCGCTGGATTCAAACAATCCGAGCATGTTGCAATCATGCCTCTGTTTTCACCTGCACACAATTATCTGAAAATAAGTCTTTCTTTATACTTTATGGATTCAATTATATTAAAGTTACCATAAAGGATTTAGTTGGAGTCAGGGACTCATTCAATAATTACTTTTCAGATTGCTACTCATTATGAACGATATTATTAGAGGCATAAATATAATTAATCTTAAGAGTAGGGTTTAAAAAAGTGTTAAATACAAATCATCAAAGGACAATTATAAAAAAATAATAATGAAAATCATTTTTTTAAAAAGATATTGAGAACCCTAAAAAACTTGTGACAAAAGAAAGTCGTTAAATATAATCAATATTAAGATTAGGGTTTTAAAAAGTGTTTAATACAAGTCATCATAGGATAATCATAAAAGAATAAATAATGAAAATCATTTTTTTTTTGCAAGACGTTGATAACCTTAAAAAACTTGTGACAAAGGAAAGAGCTTGTTCAAAGTGTCATGTTTTGCTTTTGGGATGTCTAAACTATTTAGTCTATGTTTTTGGGAAGTGTCAAACAAGAAAATAATGTTTTTATGACTATTTTCATTAGATTTTGGAATCTAAAGACCTTGCTTAATTTTCCTAAACATTGCATCAATCACTATGAAAATGCACTTCTTCTTCTTTCCTTATTTGAGTAGCTAGACATCAAAACCATAAGGAAACAATATATATTTATAGGTTGGCGTCACAACAAAGAATAGTTGAGCTACCATGATATTTTTCAGGCCCTTCAACGATGTACAATATCAAAATAGCATTCCAATAATTTCAATAATCCATCAACCAAGAAAATTAGTGTAAAGTATTGCGTCACCAACATAAAATTTAGTGAGATACAATAAATGTTGTAATGACTGCTTGGTTTTTCTAAATGCTTGTAAATGTTCAATAGACTCATGTGAATAATAAATACTCTAGATACTTTTTAATTAATTTACAGATTACCCTTAGATTGATAATTGATGCCTAAATTCAATAGGATGCTTTTGTATTTATAGATGAATTGAATTTAAATTATGACCCTATTGATATGCAAAAGGAAATCCAACAGTCAAAACAATAAAAAATATGGAAGAACAGTCACATGGGGAAATGGGAAAAGGTGCTTAAAGAAAGCATGAAACATGCTAGAATTGTACTCTTGATGTTTTTGGGATGTGAGAAATGTTAAGTCCATGTTTTGACAAAGGGAGATGATAGGATAAAATCTTAGGGGAAGGAGAATAACAAATTGAGGGTGCTAGGAGGATGTTCGAGAAATATTGAAAGTCAATAATTGCACCAATAATGCCTAATTTAAACAAAATATTAAAAAGTACACAAACATTATAGAATTATAAAATTTAATTACTAATAAATGGTTAGGGTCCATTTTAGGTGTCCATATTTCCCCAAATATGATGTGTAACAACTCCACTGGGTTTAACATCAATAAATGTGATTTTCTAAAAACACATACATGAAAAATACATTACACCATGAGCAATTTACAGAGACCATAAGAAATACTAAAAGCATGAAAATATCAAACAAGCATATTATACCACATATCATTGATCTCTAATATCATGAGAGTACATCAAAATACAAATATAGAAAGTATTTACATTAACTCAGTCCAGCTGATACAAGTCTTCAGTGATCATTGCCAATGTACAATAATAAGTAATTATAACGCTTTATGATAATAATCAATATCAATTAAAATTCAATAAAATATACCTATAAGATACATGACTCTCCTAGAGCATAGTTCCTAACTCAAGTATCTATGGCAATCTTAAGTATCATCTCAATAAGTAGTATTGTTGTGGGAAGGAATAACATCTTCTGAGTAATTTTTCACACCAACCACGGACCAAAGATCTACTGCACCAATCCCATAAAGAAATGACCCTCCCTTCATGGATGAGTAGATAGTGATGGTCATGAATCTAGAGAGACAAACAAGTAACCATGTGTTGTATGATTTTTAAACTAAACATGCAGTATATCATAAAAAATCATTCTATTGTAAGATATCACACTAACATGTTAATCATACTCATGAAATGATAATGTCTCACTAAACATAATTTGGTCCAAAGTTTTATGAATAATAAATAATAATGATCTATAGATCAATCAAATTCATATACACCACTTGATCAGAATGTCTTTATTTGGCATTGTGATACTAGCAAGCCAATGAAATCCATCTCACTCCTTACTCTGAATCAACAATGCAGATTGGTCAAATACAATTCAACTACCAAATTAATTTAAATTATATCCTACTAGCAAACACGTCATAAAACATGTTAAACATAGGAATAACTAAAGCTTATATTTATTTTTTCAAATATATGAATGAATATTACATTATTTTCTATTCTATACTAGAAATAATGACTACATTTTATATTTCTTAGGTAAATACATAATTAACTATAGTTTTTTACTACCACAATTACTTTTCAAACATATTATACCCTATGGTAATTCATATTATCATAGTCTAGTATTCTAAAATATAAATACTAGTTTTTCATAATAAATTATAATAAAGTAGTCATAACTATATGGAAACACAAGATTATATTCAAGCAACTAGATAAAATTAGGCAACTCATAGTTCCTATAGAAAACATAATATTCCATCCTAGCATACACTACACTCTCAAAGGTAGTATGCACATATACACAAAGTCTTACCAATTTTTACAAAACACACTATTCATAGTAATAATAATTATGCATATCTTAAATCAATCAAACATAGATGAAGTCTAAACACAACACTTATAGTATGTGCCATCTAGATATAACATTCATTTATACTGTAGTACTCTATGATATCCCATAATATCATAGTTCATAACTACATATAAACACATAATCAAACTTATGATTTTAATCATCAAACAAATCACATACATAATAAAAATCAATTAAGTACATGATTATATCACTTAGATATTCCCTGAGTTTAAATTGTATACTTGATTTTAAGGCAATAAAAATTATATGTACACGCATCATGATGCACCATTAAATTTTATATATACCAAACACTTGAATAAATTAACACTTTCATAATATGTACTGTACTCAAGTATTCAATATTGAATATAAATAAATAAAAACTCAATCATAACCTAAAGAGTTTGTAGTCATATAAAATATGAAAAATTGGTAATTTAAATATAGTTAAAGACACCCAACCCATAGGTCCCTCTTGCTTACTCTCATGACCCTCATAGGCATCTTTTCACTGACTCCTAGTCATCCGTAGCCTTCCAAACTTGATCCCAGTTGAGCCATACCTCTTTTTACATGACAATCCATCCTCCTAGGTCCCGTCAACTCAAGACAATAGCAGCATACTAAGACTATAGTGCTGGTGCCACTCTTGTCCATTTTTGGTGCTCTTGTCAAAGTATATTTTTGGCCCCAATAATCAATTTATTTTGATTTTCTATCCTCTCCTTATTAGCTTAATATAAGTAAATTCAACCTATGACCAATAGATTTTATAAAATCCCATTCAAAGATCATTTGGAAAGGGTTAGCAAATATCACTAAGCAAATAAGAATATAGGAAAGAATACTCAAAAAATATTTTCTATTCTCTACATACAACCAATCCAAATACTTATAAGATTATTCAAATCTTTACACCAGTCCCTAGCCACCTCAAGCACATCTAGTTTAGCATTTTACATCTTCATACACACTATTGCACAAAGCACATCAAGTGAGAGAACTACTTATGACTTTATCCCTCTTTGGAGTATTGGTATGTAGGTAGCATGCCCATGCAAGGGGTGTGGATACACATTCAATGAATCTTACACATACTAATCCCCCTTCTATTTCTTAAAATTGGTCAAAGCATAATGGATTATATGGTGTGAAGAGAAAATTTATTCTATAGGGAGCTCTACAAACTTCCATCTATCAAAACTTTATGGATAGGGTCACATAGACTTGGTGAACAAAACCTAAAAGGCTCAGATCCTCAGGAGAATAATGAAAGAGGTGGACTACAAAATTGATGCCACTCCTGTCCACTTTTGGTGATCTTATCCAATCATAAAATGAAGGTTAGATCTTAGTTTATGATATTATTCTAGTCCTACATAGTGAATCTCAAACCTTATCTCAACTATATCAACGAGTTTTTAGTTAAGTCTTATTTTCTCCATCTTATTATTATTTTTAAAAATATCAAAAATGAAATCTAATTTACATAAAAAAGTAGTTTAATTATCACATATTTATTTAGTAATTTTACTACTCAGACCCTTTAACTAAATTAGGAATAACACTCTAATATTTTCAAAACTATTAAATCATTTGGTAAACCTGATTTACTTCATTTGCATATAAAAAACCTAGAAATCTTAGGGTAAATTTCATATTAACTTTTTATATATTTTTTTGAATTTTTACCTGCATAATAAAATTAGAAATTAACATTAAATTTTAAAAATTTATAGTAATTTTAAAATAATTTTCTTTCAAACCCTAGTTGCCCATATTAGGTCCCAGTGTTTTCTTAGTAGTTTTCCAATAATTTTTTGATTTTTTATTAGCATATTAAAATTTAAAAAATCACTTCAAAATTCAAAATTCAATAGTAATTTTCAAAAACATTTATTTTTTAAAACCGTAGTTCCATCTTCTAGGTATCTAAAATTCACAAATTTTCCAATAATTTTTTAATTTTTTACTTGCATATCTAACTCAAAAATTCACTTTAAGTTTCAAAATTTTATAGTATATCTTGAAATAATTATTTTGCAAACCCCTAGTTGAATATACTAGGCCCCATTGCTTTTGAAGTATGACATTAAATGTTTATGAGTTTTGTATCCTTTTTATGCAATTTTTAGTTAACTATTTTTAAGGCTTTACATTTCCTATATTCATTACTTTCATTTTCTAGCACTTTGTCTATTACAAATTATTGCAAAATTTTTAATCAAATCTCAATTTTTTTCCTACTTTAACAATGGCCCAATATACTAGTTTTGATGAAATTGATAAAATATAACTTCAATAACTCTTAACTAAACACCTTGACATGAAATATGACATGCTTAAAATACTACAAGAAGAACAACAAAAATTGAACAATGGTCAATATTCTCAAACCATAGAGAAACTAGTTGCAAATGACACTATGGGGGCAACTATGTCTCAATAATCCCCTATAACAACCCAACCTACCTCTATGCAACCATATATAGCTAGTACATCTTTGTCTCCTAATGTGGTAACCCTTGTGTAAGAGATAAGATATCTTCAATCTAAAGTGATACATCTTGAGCAAGGTACCTCTAGACCCACATAGGCTTTGGATTCTTTTGCTCTATCACCTACACCATTAGCACACCATATTGCTTCTACACCCTTACCACAAGGTTTTATTCAATCCAAGCTTACTTTATATTATGGCAAGGGTGATCTAGAGACACATTTGAGATCCTTTCATGAAGCATGCTTGGACTATGTACCAAATGATTGGCTACTTACCAAACTATATTCATGGAGCCTAAAGGAGTACACTTTACAGTGGTTCTAAAGTTTACCAAATTAGTTACTCACCGCATTCAATCATTTAGTTGACATGTTCCTAGCTCATTTCAGCATTAACATTAGTGATAAGGTTTCATATGCCCAAGTTTCAAAATAAAAAAAAGGTCAAATGAACATCTCACAGATTATGTTCTTTGATATAAGACTATTTTGACTAAGATGACTAGCCCCATGGCTAATCAAGAGTTATAGGATATTTTCAAATAGAGTCTCCTACTATATTTACATGAATCAATTATGTTCAAAAGATTCTCTTCCTTCACTAAATCATGCCATACACTAAAGGAAAGAGAAGTCAAACTAATTTCAATGGGCTAACTAAAGTACACAAGTATCTTAGAAACAACAAACAAGAGTAAAAATAAATCTCATACAAAGTCAAGGTTAATGATAGTAAGATTCAGAATCCAATAGTTAATGCAGATTTTGAGCCCCTTAACATGTGGTTTTATCATCACCTCCTCAACAAAATTTTATGAATCTACTAGTTTCTCCAACTAAAGTTTTACATCAGTTATTGGAATGTAACATCATATATCTCTCTCCTATTTAATAAGTTGACTCAATAAATACTCTTCCATAGCGATATGATCAACATGAATTTTGCAAGTTTCAAAGGGCATCAAGCCATACAATAAACATATGCATTAATTTGAGACACAAGATATAGGATTTGACAGATGACAATCATATTGATCTTCAAACTTTAGTTGAGCCTCTTCAGACAAAGAAAACAGAGGATAAAGCTTTGAAAATCTTCTCAAATCCCTTTCCATAACATTCTAAACAAGAGATAGGGGACACATTAGGGTTTCACCATGCATATCATGCACATTCACCACCAGATACATACATGGCACCTTCTATTGAGACACATCCTTTGAGAAACATGATTGGTATATACAATTATAGATTTCCAACTAGACCTTCCATCTCCTTCTCAAAGTAGGATATCATCAAGGATGATTCAGATTATCATGAACTCTTTATTAGAGCTTACATTCATAATCATCTTATTCATAGTGTTTTCATAGATAATGGATCTAGTGTGAATATGTGCACAATGAAATTATTACAACATTTGAGAAATTTAGAGCAGGATATTTTCCTGATGTACATAGTTATCAATAGATTCAGTGGACACATATAGAGTTCATTAGGTGTGATATTAATTTCTCTATAGGTTGGTCCAACACATGTGGCCACACCATTCACTATAGTTTTCAGTGTAGGAGTTTTTGGTATGTTATTTGGTCGACTAGGGATCCAAAAAAAATTAGTAGTACCTTCTATAGTTAATAGATACATAAAATTCATTCACACTAATCAGGTTATTATAATTTTTGGAGTTCCATATGAGTTACCGCTCCCCACTTTAGAGCCATCTACTATTCCACAGTCACTAGTTTCATTTTTGCCACTAGTTTTAGTTTTTAAACTAGTTATAGTTCCTCCTCTAGTTCTTATTTAGACACAGTTAAGGCATCTATTTATATCATAAAGAGTTCATATACATCTATAGATTCATGATTATAGACAACTTCTAGCCATATTGTTCACACCTAGGGTAGTATCATTGAGATCTCATGCATCTACTCATAGAGTACATGTTTAAAGAGCTTCTCCTACTACCAGATGTGTCCCTAAGATCCCTACAATTGCATCCACTTCTCAAAGTTATAGGTGGACCCCATAGTTGGTTTCTACTTAAATATTATAAAAAATTTATAACACTTACAACTTTTAGAGACATAGTCTTAACACTTCCATCGTGCTTCATGATCATGCATGATTCCTCTCCTTGATATAAGAAACCATGATACGGGGTCTATTAGGAGACTCATCAGTTGGTATCATCCCTTCCTAGTTTAATTGTACATAGTTCCTTCTTTAAAATTCTTGTATATAGTCTTCATGTGATTGATTGTACATATCTCAAATTCTCAAAAATTCCAAAAACATTTGAATATTTCAAAACATAAAAAATATTTTGATTATATGAATCATCCATGATTTAAATTTATAGTATCATACTAGACTTAGATTTGCTATTCTATTCTATTATTTGTCAAATTTATCTACATAACCATGCTTCACTTGATCTTCTTTAAGTGTGTGCAGTGACATCTATCTCTTTGATTGCTTCACTCTACCCATTGAGGGGGCATCCTACTTCTACATAGAGACATACATCGATATACATACCCACTAGGGGCATCTTCTATATGACTACACCTATTAGGTTATGTCATTCCTACACCACACACTCTAGTTATCATGTTGATGTACATTAATTACTAGCTTACATAGATTAATTTATCAACACTCAATAGTATATAGCACTTATTTATTTCTTAGCATATACCTAGTCTTGTACTAACATGTCTTGCATACTTTAACTTCTCACTTTGATTAATTATATGCGATTGTATTTCCAGTATTCACATACTTTCTTTTTTTGCTTAGCGTAGCTTGATGTGATTGCATTTTTTAGTTCTTGTTTGTCTCCTATATGTAACTTAAGACATTTGCCAATGTCCTTTGCTTCTATTCATGTGTGTGCCTTTGGACATTTGACAATGTCCCTTGTGTATAGTCTTGTATGTGATTATGGATTTAATTCCAACCTTGATTGTTTCAATTGTATGTATATGTGGCATTTGAACATGCCTTGGATACTTGCTTCTAGTTTAAGTTACATATGCCCATCTCCCTTGTTTTCTTGGCCCCTTGGCCACCCTTGTATGCTTTTTGTTGCTTATCTTGTGTGCTCATTCCTTATTTTCTTCTCATTGTTTGCAATGCCATGATCCACATCATGCATTATATTGCTTTCTTAGATGCCATGATGGGCATCATGATCCATCCATCTATAAAACTTAACAAATAACAAATAAAAATTAACAACTAACTAAAATTCCAATTCTAATTCAATATATTGCACATGATATTGCATTTTTGTATCTATCTAGGCATACCCCAATTTATCTAACAATCTCTCATTACAAACCATGTTATATCTTGAGATATCTTGTTGATTATCATTATAATATCATGTATATTTATAGCATAACACACTTGCAGGGATTTTTATTCTGAGGACAATCATTGCAACATCTTCATTCCTACTCTTAGAAGAAGGGGAAACAAATAAGGGTTTTGTCACAGAGATCACAACTCCTAATCATAAAAAATATAATATTCAGAACACTCAAAACAACAACTAGACATCAAACCAGTTAGAACAATGAAAATGTCAGAATAGTTACTAGATTTGGCCTAAGATAATAACGTCGAGATTAGACTACAACATTGGTGTCATTACTATCCATTTTTGGCACTCCTATCCAATAGTAGAAAAAACTAGATTTTTTAGATAGAAAAGTATGTTTAGCTATAGTTTTGCATAGCCATATCAGTTTAGAATCAATAGTTTTTAGTACACTTTTACTCAAGGAATCTAAATATAGAGGGGATCATGCATGATATGATGGCTCTCACTTTCAGTTTTAGATATGATAGTTGGTATAACTTCTAGATCAATATCCATATTCCAGACACTAGTGATTGGGGGCAATGTGCATATCACATTTATTTTTTTCATTTTGATTTCAACATTATAAAGGAATTATTAATAGTTACATGCCTTATTCCATATATAGGTGGTTGGCATTATTTTAGAGTGGCTTTTATACAAGCCTAACCTCCACATTTCAGAGTGGCTTTCATATAATCCTAGTGCACTAGTTTTGGAGTGACTTTCATGCCAACCTAATCTCCATCCTTTGAAGTGCCCAAGAGTGGTCTAGTTTCCAACATACATTCAACTATCCATGCCAATATTTTCAGATCATATTACATTCATAGGCTTCAAGATCCAGCTCATATGACATACATTTCATACCAGTATTAGTTCATAGATTCAATTCATGGGACAATGATGGAGCCAAAGGACTAGCTAGCCTTTGTATTCTTGAGCCACCTACTCAAAAAGATTGGACGTATAGTCCAAACATCAATTAACACATGCATGATTGCCTAGATTCATTTAGTGGGTGATGATGAAGCTAAAAGGCTAACCTTTACATTCTTGAGCCACTCTCGAGGAATTGATCACTCAGCTCTGTTCATGATATTAATCTTGGTACAACACATACCCAACATTACTCAACATCATCTAACATCAGTTAGCATCATAAAATATTTACACTTCATAGTGTACTCTCTCTATGTGCACCCAACATCATACAACTTCATGAGATTCACCTTTATAGGTAAGTTCAGGTACACTTTCTATTTTTTCTTTATCCTAGTATTTTTCTTTGCTGTATCACTAGAATAAAGGGGGAGTAAATGTAGTCATATAAAATATGAAAAATTAGTAACTTAAGTGTGATTAAAGATACCCAACCCATATGTCCCTTTTTCTTTCTCTCATGACCCTCATAGACATCTTTTCACTAATTCTCAATCATTCGCAGCCTTACAGACTTGATCCCAGCTGAGCCAGGCCACTTTTTCCATGACTAATCCATCCCTTCATGCCCCATTAACTTATGATAATATCACCACACTAGGACTATAGTGCTAGTGCCACTTTTTTCTACTTTTGGCACTCCTATCCAAGTGTATTTTTGGCCTCAAAGGTCAGTTTCTTCTCATTATTTATCCTTCTCCTTATTGGCCTAATGTGAGTACATTCAACTCATGACCAATAGATCCCTATAAAATCACATTCAAATATTATTTGGAAAGGGTTGACAAATATCACTAAGCAAGCAAGAATACAATCAATAATCCTTAAACAATGTTTCCTATTCTTTGCATACATCCAACCCATATACTTACAATCTTATTCAAATCCTTACACTAGTCCCTAGTAACCTCAAGCACATCTAGTTTATCAATTTTCATATTCGTACATACTATTGCACAAAGCACATCAAGTGGAAGAACTATATATGGCTTGATCCCTCTTTAGAGTATTGTTATATAGGCAACATTCCCACACAAGGGGTGTGGATACACGTTCAGTGAATATTACACACACTAACCCCCCCTCTTTCTTTAAATTGGTCAAATCACAACGGGGTATAAGGTGTGAAGAGAAACTCTACTCTATAGACTTCTATCTATCAAAACTTCATGGACAGGGTCATACAGACTTAATGAACAAAACCTAGATAGCTCAGATCCTTAGGAAACCAATGGAATAGGTGGAATATAGTGCTAGTGCCACTCCTATTCACTTTTGATGCTCCTATACAATCATAAAATAAAGGTCAGATCTTAGTTTATGATAGTTTCCTAGTCCTGCATAGTGAATCACAGATGTTGTCTTAGCCATATCAGCTAGTTTCTAGCTAAGTCTCTTATTTTATCCATCTTATTACTATTTTTAGAAAATTCAAAATTGAAATATAATTTACACAAATAAATAGCTTAATTATTTCATATTTATTTACTAATTTTAATACTCAGATCTTTTAACTAAATTAGGAATAACACTCTAATATTCCAAAAACTGTTAAATCATAGTCATATAATCCATAATTAAGATATACTTCAATTGAACATAATTCAATAATTTATTACTCCTTTAGGATACTATAGCCATGTGGTTATAGTTTCTAGTTCCTCGACACCATGAGACTCACTATAACGACTCATTAGCTACAAACTTAGGCATATGTCCCAATATAACTATATATATAACATTTTCATACGATCACTTAAGTCCATGAATAAATATGTTTCCTATATGTGAATTAGTGTATAACATAATATGTATCATATATAAACACACAAATAATATACAAATACTATATCAATGGACAATTATATACCTAAGTAAAGGACTCCGTGTGATTTAGTAAATGTTACACAATCTTGCTTATCTAAGCATATAATTTTCCATACTTAATTTTTCAAGATAACTCAATCCTTCACACTATGGTTCACATATAAGTGTGCAAAAATTCCTAAATTACTTTTTTTATGGTACCTATAAGTTTTAATAATACAAATCATCATAGTCACTATAGTAAACTAGTTAAAAACTATCTTTGAAATCATGCATCCACAAGACTCTATCAATCAGGATTCTATAATATAGTTTTAATCTAGAAAATTAACTATAGTTAGAAGCACACCCTCTTATGTACCGATTTCAACTAATTATGCCCATGCATACCTAGATTCACACACCATTATTCACTCATAAATGCATATATCATTACAATGTCCTATTCACACAACATGTTCTATTTTATACATTATATATGAGCGTGATCCCCTTATCAAAATATAATGGAAGGCTACATATGACTTATTTATGGGTTCCCTATTTTAATAAGGCATATTATAATTTTGATATATTAACAATTATATATGATGGTGCAATAAATATAGCTAATTGCATAACCTTCTTCTCAACCAATAATTATATGAACATGAGAAACCCATCACTAAAAAATGTATTACTTTAGAATCATTGGCTTTAATGGCATATTATTTGAGCTACTATATTGTAGGTTAATATATATGCCAAAGGTCCATATCTCCTACATATAAACTAAAGGTGGATATATTTGTATTATACTCAAGTATAGAATTAATATTGTTAGAAATTATATCCTGATTACATGCTAACTCAAAAACATATACTAGATATACATACTATCATTGATATATTTCATATACATAACACCTTAACTATGGGATTTAAAATTTAATTATCTGTGCTAATACAATATAGTTTATTTGAATTCTTATCTATGTGCTACATGACATTTACATACATATATACTATCCTACTCTCTCAAAATACTTAGATAATTTAAAATTGTATTCATAGATTAAAGCACATGTACTTAATATACTTCATTAAAATTGTACTAGCAAAATTTTTAAAGGTATTGTTAGAATGAACTAAAATTAGATTAGCAACCTTATAATTATGCTATTGTGATAAAGAGGAATTACTGTGATTCCTATTAGCTTGGAAGAGTACAATAATTCACACAACCATTTATTAATTCCAATAATAAATCAACTTATCTAGTAAAATTATCCATATTTTAGATCAAACATTAGTAATTTGCTTATATGGAAATTACTCTCACTATCCTAAAAGAGTGACACCATAAGCCCAAGACACCAACTCACATAACCTAAACTAGTCCCATGTTTAAAATATTATCTTGTTGTTTCAAAAATGATGCCATTCACCATGTTATTCAATTTTATACACATTGACTTTAGCGACATCATAGCAGGCTTGCATCATAGAGAAAATGCTTACAATGACATATAAAATCTGCTAATGTCTAATGGCTTAATTAAATATATGCAGGTTATAAGATCTAACTAAAAAATAATTTTTTACAATAGTGACACCTTAGGAAAAATATTCATAACAAAGGATCTTATAAATATATGATTTATTATTTAGTGACCCTGGGTAATATGAGCATATAAATGCCTACCTTAGAATTTCAGCGATTTACCTAAAAGCATAATTCTACCTATTTAAATGACTACATGAATCATTATGGTGGATGTCATATTGGGATACCATGATTCAAAGACTGCATAAAATAATTTGATTTCAATGTATGGATCAATAAATATATAACCCCCAATGATCTCATACTATACATTTTTTATCATTGAATAAAAAAATCATTCCTACATGTATATATAGCACTTGCATACTATGGAAGTTATACATAATTTTAAGTTGGATGGTCTCTTCCTAGAACTTTATACTCATCATAGTTATAAATTTACACAACTAAACCTGTAATTGAATTTGATGCTACCCAACTCTAGTAATTATTACAACTCTTTTTTCTAATAAGATGGAAGTTCAATTCAATAACTGCTATGACATAAGGCAATGCCTAAGTGTTGGGTTATGGTGATGTCTCAATAAATTATAGTATAGTCATGGCTAAGGGTGTTAGCATAGTATTTTACTTAGACCTTTTAATTGCATGTCTCATATCCATCATATTGTTGAAGATATGTATACATGTTACAACTAGTCCTAGTTTAAGAAAATGCACAAACTAAAGTAAAACAATTTTAGATAAACATGCAGATCAGTTCTTAAAACACAATTTTAATTTATTCAACACATTTTCCTTTCTCAAATTAAGATATTTTGCATAGTTATAAGAAATGAAAACAACACCTACCTCATATGGTTGTTGGTCAATTTCTTTTGTGCCTTCTTCCTTCTATGTTACTCCTTTCTTGTTTGTTCCTTCCTCATTCCAAAATACTTATGATAAAAAGATTCCTTTCCTTCTTAGTTTCTACTCCCTAAAATAGGCAAAGACCTTCCTCTTTTTATTATTATTATTTTTTTAATATTTTTTTAATTTATTTTTTTCTCATTATTAAATTTATATATTCTTTTTTTTTTAATTCTATTTTATTTATTTTATTTTTCTTCATTTTTCCACTTAATTGGAATTGTAAGACTTTATACTCTTTTTAGATTATATTTACTATTTAATAACTTTAACATGATTTTTCGATAAATATTTTAATTAATAAATTCACTTTCATTTTAATTATATGAATTATAAAATATTAATGGTTATAAATATGACTAGCATTCAACCACACAAAATGAGTCCTAATTATCCATTAAGCTAGATAAACCATGTGTAAGTAAATATATATGTAACAACATTAAACACATCATGCTAACCATTTAAATTATACATCTAACATGAATTATTTATGTAGTGTGTGTAAGGTTCTTTCCCATTCTCTATCATCATTCACCATCTCCATCTTCGTCACCTTATCTAATGATGCTCTCCCTCCATCACACTTTATGGGATGGGATCTCCTACGTCAACCTCACAACAAAGTATGTAGCTAGACAATAATAATAATGATATACATTAATTATAAAATATATCTCAAATAACAAATCAACATTGTCATGAAGTAAATGTATACTTATAACTAACTCATAGTAGCATGATCATGTAACCTAAGTAATATCCTAATATTCTATAACAATAAATATCTCATAGCTTATTTAAAAATATCTAAATCTAAATTTGTCAACTATATATATCCATAGATAATCTAGCAAGTTTGTCTAGCTAGGAATTGAGATGTAACATCATTTCCCCTAAAGCTAGTCACCATCCCCAATGCTCTTATTCAAATATAAGTTCTTACATAAAAAAATTATTTATCAAATCAATAACATGACATAAAATATCAAATTAAACAAATAAATATGTAATTACCTATAGAACTCACCATAGTTTCTCTAAATTGTATTTTCTAAGGAGTATTAGTCCCATAAGACCCTGTTGTATGATATTATTTTTATACAAATAAAGTTTTTGAGTATTACTTACTTTGATTAATTATATCATGACCACCCCAAGGTCTAGACCCATCAAAAGAAGCCTATATACTATAAGATTAACCACTTCTGTTACTTTAAAGGGTCCCACATATCTCAATAAAAGTTTCATTGACTTCTCAACAGCACACGAGATCATCATACAAATTAAATAAATGACCACTAAGATTTCCACAAAATCTTTTAGCACCTTTGCATATCTCTCTAACATATAGAATGTTTTACTCATTTTGGAGGAAATTAATTAGAGAACCTGGTAAGAATGTTGTGCATAAGTTAATACTACCACTACCTGACATAGATCCTAATAAGTATAACATGTTAATACTATCACTACTCGATAGAGCTCCTAACTAGTATGACGATGAATATAAACTAAAAATAATATATTTCTAATATATACAAAATTAAGGAATAAACATTCCATAGTATACATGCATATGGCCATATGACTGAATTTGACAACTTCATCTATCAATCCTAAATTTGACAAGTCTATTTTTCAGATCCAAACTTTGTAACTAATGAGTCAATGTAAGTCTAAGTAGGATCCACTCTTATTGGTTAGTACTGACATTCATAATTCACCACTCTTCCCTTCACTCTCCATAACCTAATGATATCTAAAAAGTGCACAATGTTCAATAAATCATAATTCTATGCTAATAGGTATTAGAAATAAATAACATATGCTAAATTATTCTATATGTATCAACATACATACAAGAGAAATCATACATTCATTTCATAATTGTATTAAGTTTCACCTAGCTAAACATAACTAGGATTATCTTTCTTAACTTAATTTGTAGTGTTATTTTCATAGTTAAGAGGACATAACGTTAAAATTAACATAACATATAAAGGCCAAGGGTCACACCATACTTTAAACCTTATAAAGGAACAAGCAAGACA
This sequence comes from Torreya grandis, assembly GCA_037957365.1. Classification (NCBI taxonomy): domain Eukaryota; kingdom Viridiplantae; phylum Streptophyta; class Pinopsida; order Cupressales; family Taxaceae; genus Torreya; species Torreya grandis. The sequence continues at coordinate 1,472,589 of JARHVA010003577.1, forward strand.
ATATCTACCTACTTGTTTAGCTATCACATAATAAGGTAAACGTTTATCTAAAACCCTAGATTGATGAGATGCTCTACACATTCTATACCCTAGTCATTTCCAACAAAAGGTACAAAAATAACTCTAAAAAATAACATGTTTTAAGACAAAAATAGAAGTTAAAATTAGAGGACTATCATCTCAAAAAAACCTACATACCCTCATAAGGTAAAAAAACCAAAGCACTCCAACTCAATGTTTCCAAATCACTACCTACTTACCAAATCTATAAGTATAGTATTATTATCTAAATCCATGATCGAGAGAAAAATATAGTAACCACAATATGTATCAATCCATCAAATCCTACAAATTCTCTCTCAATAAGGAGTAGAAGACATTCTTCCACACATTTCAAGGGAACATGGTCAACCAACATTATAAAAATAATTTCCCCTTGAAGAGAACACTAATTCATCTTTACAAAAATATGAATCATCTCAATAGCTTATAATGATGTCAAAGGAGAATGAGATGATAAAAACATGCCTCTAATCTAGATAAGAGAGATGACACTCCTTCGTAAACCATAGAACTTAAGGGTTCCAATCCCTAAACAAACTCCTAACACAAGGTAATTCTCAACTAAGATAACAACACTCTACTACAATAAAATTCCCACCACACTAGGCGGTACCAAAATTAGAAATGGTCTTATAAAATTTCCTACTCCTAGGATTAGTGAATATAAGACACAAAAATTAAATCACATTTATTTTAAGTGACAATAATCCTGTGCTTACTGAACACTCACAACATAAAACACAATGACAAATGTGACTTGATAATCAAGAAAGGATGTAGTCACTCTCGAGGTGTTCGATCTAAGTGATAAAAATATGGTAGAAATCTCTTATTCATAACTCATAAACTATATTATATACTCACCTACCCAAACCTCATATACAACCATCACCATTCGAAAACTTAGCAAACCAACTCAAAAGGGTATGAGTGATCCTAAGGGTACACATACAATGTTCCCCACACACATTTCATGAATTTCACATACTTACAAGAGTCACCACACCATATATGAGGATCTACCAAGTCTCAAAACTCCCATCATGGTGCAACATGATTCTTCATTGAGACACTACAAATCAAAAGTCCCATTGCATTACTTCATGTTACTATGTTCACACTGGTGAACAGAAAGACACATAAATACTAATAGACTCATTGGGTCCTAGAGTTTGAGCCACATATCTGATAGCACATGTAACAACCCTGCTAGGTTTAACATATATATACATGATTTTTTCTTAAAACATATACACTAAAAATATATTACACTACGAACAATCTATAGTGACCATAAGAAATACTCAAAGCATGAAAATAAAAAACAATCATAGCACATCACATATCACTGATCACTAATATCATGAGAGTATTTTAAAATGCTAATATAAAAAAAATTATATTAACTCAACCATAACTGATACAAGTTTACAACCACCATTATCAATATACAATAATAAGTAATTACAACTCTTCATGACAATAATCAATATCAAGTACAATTCAATATATATATATATATATATATATATATATATATATATATGGCTCTCTTAGAGCATAATTTCCAAACTCAAGTATCTATGACAATCTCAAGTATCATCCCAATAAGTAGTACTATTATGGGGAGGGAGAGCATCATCTGAGTTTTTTTCACACCAAAAATAGAGCAACAATACCCCACACTAATTCTATTAGGAAATGACCCTCACTTCATGGATGAGTAGATAGTAATGGTACAAGAATCCAAAGAGAAAAAAAAGTACCTGTGTCTTATATAATTTTTAAACTAAACATACAATGTATCATAGAAAAATGTTCTGTTATAAGATATCATGCTAACATATAAATCATACTCATAAAATGATAATGTCTCACTAAACATACTTAGGTCCAAATTTTTACTAATGTGTGTGTGTGTGTGTGTGTGTGTGTGTGTGTGTGTGTGTGTGTGTGTGAAATTCATACACACCACTTGATTGAACTACCTTTATATGGCATTGTGACACTAGTAAGCCAATGAAGTCCATCTCACTCCTTTCTCCAAATCAATAATATAAATTCATCAAATACAATTCAACCACGAGATTTATTTAATTTACATCCTAATAACAAACACATCATAAAACATGTTAAACATTAGAGAAATCAAAGCATACATTTATTCTATCAAATGTATGAATGAATCTTAAATTATTTGATATCTCATTTTAAAAATAATGACTGCAGTTTATATCACCTAGATAAATATATAATTAATTTCATATTTTTACTACCATAATTAGTTTCCAAACATACTACACCCTATGGTAACCCATATTATCATAATCTAGTATTCTAAGACATAAATACTATTTTTCCACAACTAGTCATAATAAAATAGTCATAACTACATGGAAACACAAAATTATATTAAAGCAACTAGATAAAATCAAGGAAGTCATAGTTCCCACAAAACACATAATATTTTATCTTAGCATACACTACACTCTCAAAGGTAGTATTTATGTACACATAAAGTCCTACCAATTTCCATAAAACACATTATTTTTAGTAATAATTAATATGCATATCTTAAATCAATCAAACATAGATTTAAGTCAAAACATAACACATACAATATGTACCATCTGGGTATAACGTACATTTATGCTATAGTACTCTATGATATTTCATAGTATCATAGTTCAAAACTATATAAAAATATATAACCAAATTTATGATTTTAAGTATCAGAATACTCACATACATAATAAAAATGAAGTAAAATATTATACCACCCAAGTATACCCTGAGTTTAAAGTGTATACTATATTTTAAAGCAACATAACTTATAAGCATTCATTACGATGTACCATTAAATGTTATATGTGCTAAAAAATTGTATAAATTAACACTCTTAGAATATGTACTACACTCATGTTTTTAATACTAAATACAAATAAAATAATAGTTAGTCATAACCTTTCTAGAGAGTCAAATAACCTAGAATTAAGATATATCTCAATTGAACCTAACTCAACAATTTATTACTCCTTTAGGAGACAATAGACATGTGGTTATAGTTTTTGGTTCCCTAGCACCATAATACTCACTATAATAACTCATTAGCTACAAAATTAAGCATATATATATATATATATATATATATATATATATATATATATATATATATATATATATATATATATATATATATATATATATCACTTTCATATGGTCACTTAAGTCCATGAATAAAATATGTTTCCTATATGCAAATTAGTGTACAACATAATATGTGTCATATATAAACACATAAATAATATATACACATTATATCAATGGATAATTATATACTTAAGTCAAGGAATCCATGTGATTTAATAAACATTACATAATTTTCATTATCTAAGGATATAAAATTTGATATATAAATTCTCAAGACAACTTAGTCTTTCACACTATGGTTTACATATAAGTGTGCAATAATGCCCAGATTGATCTTTTTATGGTACCTATAAGTTTCACTAATATAAATCACCATAGCCGTTATAATAAACCAGTTAAAAACTATCATTGAAATCACACATCCACAATAATCTATCAAACAAAATTCTATAATATAGTTTTAATCCACCTAAGGAACTATAGTTAGAAGCATATCCTCTTATGTATCGATGTCAACTGATTAGGCCCATACATACCTAGAATCACACACCATTATTAACTCATAAATGGGTAGCTCATTACAGTGTTAAATTCACACAACATGTTCTATTTTATATGCTATATATGAGAGTGATCCCCTTATCACAATATAACAGAAGGCTACATATGACTTATTTATGATTCCTCTATTTTACTAAGCCATATTATAATATTGATATACTCATAACTATATATGATGGTGTAATGAATAAAACTAATTCCATAACCTTATTCTCAACTAATAATTATATGAACATGAGAAATACATCATTACAAAATGTATTCATCCTGAATCATAGGCTTTAATGGTATATTATCTGAGATATTATACTATTGGTTAATATAGATGTCAAGGGTTCATATCTCCTACATATAAACTAAAGGTGGATATATTTTTATTAAATTTAAGTATTTAAATAATGTTATTAAAAATTATATCCTGATTACATAGGTTAAAGCACATAAGTGAGTCCCATTTGGTGGCCAAGTCCATGCAACCCACCCCCCGGCCCACGCAACCCGCCCCCAAAAAAAAGGGTTCAAATAAATCCCCCTTTGTTCAAAGGGAGTTCTTTTGAATCCCCTTCATTAGAACAACCATATATAATTTTTAAAGGGTGATTGAATGAAGGGGGTTTGAACAAACCCCCTTTGAAGGAACCCCCTTCAAACGAACCACCTTTGAATGAAGGGGGTCAAAGGTCTACTTTATGTGTTTGATTAATTTAAATAGACCAATGAATGAAATGATTTATTTGGAGGGGGTTGGAATGAAGGGGGTTCGAATGAACCCATTTCATTTGAACCCCCTTGGTTCGAACCCTATGTGGTATCAAGTCCTCACCCATTGAAGTGGCAAGTTACTATTAGCTTAAAATTACCACTTCAGATGCCATGTATTAAGATGAAAAAATAAAATAAAAACATGTGGCTCTACATATAAATAGGTCTTTTTATGAGCTTTCAAATAATATAAATTTTATTATTTATTTTGATTTATTTAGTAAAATATACTTATTTATAAAATGAAGTACCATATGTTTGAGACACTAGTAAAAATAAGAGACTATGGCCAATTTTTTTGAAAAATATCAGTGAACTCAAATTTAATGACCTTGTTTCAATGGTGAAAAAATTAATCTATTTCAAAATATATATATATATATATATATATATATATATATATATATATTCACCATACACACACACACACACACACACACACATGTATGTATGTATGTATGTACATACATACATACATGCGCACGCACACACACACACACACACACACACACACACATATCTCTCTCTCTGTCTATGTACACACACACACACACACACACACATCATGATGAGAAGTCATAAGAATTGATGTTCCCTACCTTGATCATTAAAAAATTATAAAAAAATAATATTGCACTAAATCCATGTTTCTAAGACCTCTTTGAAAAAAATATTGAGAAAATATTATGTTTTTAGAAAATTATGAAGAGAAATCAAGTACTAAATAAAAATTTTTGTACACAAAACATACACACTGTGTATTTTAGTATTAAAAATATATTTTTTATTTTTTTTACTTTTTCAAAAAAATAATAAATGTAATCTACACTTAAAATGAAACATTTCATTACTTTACACCATTTTAATATTTTATATGGTTAAATTACTATTGTCTATACAAGTGAATAAATGTTCACATTTTTATTTTTGTTGTCCCCTTTGTACCAAAAAGTGGGACACAATATTATGCTTCAACCCACATATTAACTCAAAAACATAAAGTTGATATAAATAATATCATTGATATATTTCATATGCATAATGCCTTAACTATGGGCTTTAAAATGTTATTATATGTGCTAATACAATATAGTATATCTGAATTCTAATCTATGTGCTATACCACATTTACATACATATATACTCTACCATTCTCTCTAAATACTTAACTTATTTATAATTATATACATAGGTTATAACACATGTACTTAATATACTTCATTAAAATTATATTAGCTAATTTTTTGAAGGTATTGTTTGAAGTAGCTAAAATTAGCTTAGTGACCTTATAATTATGTTACCATGATAAAGATGAATTACTGTGATTCTTATTAGCCTAGAAGAGAACAACAATTCACATAACCATTTAGTAATTCTAATAATAAATCAACTTATCTGGTAAAATTATATATATTTTAGATCAAACATTAGTGATTTGCTTAAACATAAATTACTCTCACTATCCTAAAACAGTAATGCCATAATCCCAGGCCATTGACTCACATACTATAAACTAGTCCTGTCTTTGAAATATTATCTTATTGTTACAAATATGATGCCATCAAACATGTTACTCAATTTTTTAAGCGTTGAATTTAGAAACACCATAGCAGGCTTGCAACATATAAAGAATGATTAAAACAACATATAAAATCTACTAAGATCCAACGACAGAACTAAAAATATAGAGATTATAAGATCGAATTAAAAATCAAGTATGTATAGTAGAGACACCTTAGGAAATATATTATTAACAAAGGATATTATAAATATATGCTTTATTATTCAAGGACCCTGGTCAATACGAGCATATAAATGCCTACCTTAAAATTTCAACGATTCACCTAAAAAGATAATTCTGTCATTTTACATGATTGCATGAATCATTATGGTCGATGCCATATTGGGATACCATGATTGACAAGGTGCATGAAAAAATATTATTTCAAATTATCGATCAATAAATATATAACCCCAATTTATTTATTACTATGCATTTGTTATCATTGAATAAATAAATCATTCCTACATGTATATACAATAGTTACATAATGTGCAGGTTACCAATTATTTTAAGTCAGGTTGTCTCTCCTTAGAATTTTATACTCGTCATAATTATAAATAAACATAGCTAAATTTATAATTGAATTTGATACCACCCAACTCTAGTAATTATTAGAACTATTTTTTTTTAATACGACAGAATTTCAGTTTAATAACTATTGCATCATAAGGTAATGCCTAAGTGTTCGGTTATGGTGTCATCTTAGTAAATTATAGTATAATAATGTCTAAGGGTGTTATCATATATTTTTACTTAGACCTTCTAATTGCATGTCTCAAATCCATCATATTCTTATAGATATGTCTACAGATTACAACTAGTTCTAGTTTATAGAAACGAATAAAATAAAGCAAAACAATTTAAGCTAAGCATGTAGATCAGTTGTTAACACACAATTTTAATTCATTTAACACATTTTCCTTTCCCTAATTAAAATATTCTACATAGTTATGAGAATTGAAAAAAACACCTACCTTGTACAGTTGTCGATCAATTTCCTCTGTGCCTTCATCCTTCTATGCTATGCCTTTCTTGTCTACTCTTTCCTCCTTCCAAAATACTTATGATGAAAATATTTATTTCCTTCTTAATTTATACTCCCTAAAATAGGCATACGCCTTCCTCTTTTTATTTTATTTTATTTTATTTTATTTTTTCATTATTTAATTTATTTATAATTTTTGATTTTATTCTATTTTAGACCTTTTCTATTTTATTTTTCTTTATTTTTCCACTTAATTAAAATTATAAGACTTTATTCTCTTTTTAAATTATATTTAATAGTTAATAACATTAACACAGTTTATTGATAAATCCATTAATCAATAAATTCACCCTTATTCTAATTATATAAATAATAAAAAATTAATGGTTATAAAAATGAGTAGCATGCAAGCATACAAAATGTGTCTTAATTAACCATTAAGTTAGACTGACCATGTGCAAGAAAAATCTAGATGTAATATCATTAAATACATCATGCTAGCCATTCAAATTATGCATCTAAAATGAATTATTTATGTGGTGTGTGTGCAGGGTTCCTACCCATTCTTTATCATTATTTGATGTCTCCATCTACTTCACCCTCTTTGATGATGATCTCCCTCCATCACACTTTGAGGAATGGGCTCTCCTATGTCAACTTCATAATAATGAAAATAGTTAGACCATTACAGTAATGATATATAGTCATCATAAAATATAGCTAAAATGACAAATCAACATGATCATAAAGAAAATATATACATACAGGTAAATCATATAAGCATGATCATGTAACATAAGCAATATACTACTATCCAATAACAACATATATCTTATAACTTAGTTAAAAATAGCCAAATCTAAATTTGTCAACTATAAATATCCATGGATAATCTAGCAAGTTTGCCTGGTAAGGAATTAGGATGTAACATGATGTGTGTGTGTGTTTGTATACATATCAAAGTACAATAGACATGGTAGTGATAGACCATTTAGTTCCCTAAATAAATCTATAATTTACATGTGAATCATGAAAAAAAAGTTCCTTTTAGAACACATGAATGGGTGAGTGCCTATAATAATCTATTGAAATCTAAAAAACTGAAATCAATATACTTAATTTAACTAAATATGTATATAATTACCCTCATAGACCTAGTGCCTTTGAACTTATGATAAATATTTCATAGATTTATGATTATAGATTTTATTTACAAAAAATTAAACAGAAACAACATTAATAATACTAAAAAATACAAGGGCCACGTAGTGGGTTATCCCTATATTTTTATTAAAAATTATTAATGGTTGAGTATTTGTCTATATGCATAATAATTGTAGAGTGGCTAGTCTTCTTAATAAATATTTTATATCAAATTGCGTAGAATTGAATTAATTAAATCTACTTTGTAGACATGTAAGTAATATGTGGTAGTTCTCTTAACTAGACCGCATGATTAAGTTGTCCAAAACTAATAATGAATATTCATAACCAATAAATGAATTATAATATCTATTTTAATCATACCATGTGGTTAAGATGCCTATAATTGGTAATATTTAATTTTAAGTGTTCATAATATTAGTTTTTTAGTATATGCTCAAGGACATTAATATTTATAAAATTATAAATACAATATTGACAATAGTGGTCCAGATGGTTGGTTTATAGGTTAGTGGACATACATAAAAAATAATTGATTTATTGTTCACATATACACTTTTTAATTAATGATGGATTACAAGATATGATATGAAATGCATCACTACTTGCGTTTTACATTATAAAGTTGAAATAATTATGTAAAATATAGAATAAATAGAATATAAAATAGAAAATTATATGAAAGAATATATATGTGCATGTCATTTGGGAATTTTTTTAATTGATAATAACATATTTGTTGACAAAATAAATAATATAATATTTTATTTATCTATTTTAGTAATATATGTTTATAAACTAGATTTAGATCCCAATTATTAGATAATCATGCAAACTATACCTCCACGTGTAAACCATACCATCATTTAATAAATATAACGTATGCAAAATAGACTTTTAATATCAATCAACTTAGTTTTTAGAATCTATGAAGTGAACTATTGAAGAGTAGTGAGGCTATAGGTTGAAATGCATATAAGATTTATTAAAGAACTTTGAGAATATTAAATGATTTCTCAAACTTTTTTTAGACACTTTTAAAGGCTTATACATATAATTTTTTAAGATTAATACTGGCAACGAATGGTATTGTAGTATTGGAAGTGTAATTTTGATGTATTTTTTTTTAAAGAATACAAATTTTAGAACTGATCTATGAATTTAATATAAGATAAACCTCTAATAATATTGCATTTTAAATATGAGTAGATCAGGATGATATTTTAGTGATTCATTCTATGAACCTAAAAAATGTATTTCATGCTATTAACCTCAAAAGGTAAAATGTGACCCTATTAGCTCACATAAATCATGGGGATTTATTAGGTTAAGTAGATTATTTATTCTATTGAGAGAAGTGCATGAAAATTATGTAAATCTTTGTGAAAAAGTAGACATCAAATAGATATGTCATAGATATACCTATCCATCAACTTCTCATTTTTTTGGTGATCGATATTTACCGCTTGTGGCTAGTCACTAGTAGTGCAAGACCAAGGATATTGTCAAACACTTAAAACCATGGATAGAGATGGGTGAACATAATTGATATGACACAATTTTGATAATAAAATTCAGATTCAAATATATATCATGCTTGCATAACATCACTCCTAGTGTTGTTCACTTTCTCAGAAGTATCTCAATCATAACATGAACAACATTAAAATCACAAAATGAATAACATGGTATTATAACTATCAGGGCATGAAAAATTCTATATGTTTTTATCTATACTTATGTATGGAAAATGGAAGGAACCTTTCAATAACAATTAATTATTTGATACAAACTATATCAAGTGAAAACCCAACTGCATTGCAATTAGTGTAAACATATATGGACTCTGAATCCAAAGGACAAAAACTACTGATATGTGGTAGACACATGCGACATATGTTGAAAAATTATACATTATAATTATTTGCCTCACTAAACCTAAGGAATATAGTTAAATAACATTATAGAATATTCCAAAATTAATATGTCAATCTATATGGTAAGCTCTATAATTTTTATCATAATATATATTTCAATATATTTGATTAGCTAAAAAAAATTAGGTAATTGAAAATTGATTCCATTATTATTGCCTTAGAATGGATTAATAATGTTAAATAATATCTTGAATATACCTTTTTGTGGAAATAGGTGGCACATCTTGAGTACACTTTGACATGTGTGTCAGTAAAACCTAAATTCCCCTTTCCATAGGAGAGAAATTTTTGTTAGGATCCTACATTCTGGCTAATATGATGAGTGGAATATGTGTCTTATTTTGAGATTAGGGATGAATTTATAAAATACATATCTTAGAAGAAATGAATTAAGCATTTCATATGTAAGATAAGATATACAAACTATGATGTCTAACATAGACATATGTAATCTTGAAAGTAGGTATTGTGTTATAAATAATTTCTCCTATGTGATACTATTATATAATAAGTATAATAATTTGAATAATGTGGATTAAGTGGGACAAATTTATGTAATTTTATATGAATAAGATATTTCCCATGTATACCTAAAATATAAACAATTTAGCATTAGTAGCATAAAATACAACAATGTAAATCACAAGTATGGGTTATTTCCACTATTAGATGTATTATACAAATAATGAAAATATAAGCAATAATGTGATAACATTTAAATGATATAGATACTGTCAAATAATTAATATCTATAACATGTGATGAACCATGAAAAAAAAAAGATCAAAATAGGAAAAAAAATATTTTGAAATGATTGAGATGTAAAATTAAAAACCCTCGTGAAAGAAGTAATGAGGGGAAAAAATATATTCACATGAAAAAAATATAAAAACTAAACGACAAATGATTTAAAATTGGTAAATAAAATAAAATCAACAACCATAACGAAATGTAAAATATAAAAACATATCAACAACTAAAAAAACTAGAAGAAAATAAATAACTGAGTATAACATTAAAAAACAATGGAGAGATAATCAAACATATAGGGACATTGTGATAGAGATGAGGATCAAATATATAACCTTCACAAGTGCATAATATTAATTGAATTTTTGAAAGTCTTCCTTCTAATGTAGCAAAGTTATATGCCTTTGATCTAACTGGGCCAAAATAATTAGGTTTTATCTTTCCTTTATGTCCTTTGTCTCTATTAGTGTTTTCATTAGTTTCATTCCAAAATTTATCACCTATGTTAAATTATCTTAATATAATATTTCTGTTGTAAGTTTTTTTTAAGAAGATTCAGATAGACTTTGAAGTGTTTAATAGTATTAATTCTTTTTTCATCTAAAATTTTTAATTGACGTAATCTCTTTTATTTTTATCCATCATCATCAATAATTGATTTTAGTGATACTCCAAAAGATGGAATTTAAATCTCAATGATAATTACTACTTCTAACCTATAAATTAATGAATTTAAGGAGTTTTATCTGTAGATTTTTTTAAAACTAATCTATATTTATATATGTCCATAAAGATAAATGCAACTAATTATTCAAATCACTACCATGTTTATTCATTTATTTTGATAACATACTAACAATAATTTAATTAGATGTTTTAACTTGACTATTTACTTATGGGTAGTAAGGACTAGGCAATGTATGTTTGATCTTGTATTTATTAGAATTTGTTTACAATATTATTATTGAAAGATGAATCATTATAATAATAAATGAAGATGGTAAGTCAAATATTGAAATAATATATGTTATTATTATATTATAAATGTTTTCACATATATTGGTTTATAATACAACCACTTTTACCCACTATGTAAAAAAGATTGTGATAATAGACTTACGGACTTCTCAAGATAAAGGGTTTAACTTACCAACTAAATCAAGAAATACCAATATAGAGAAGGGCCATAGTGACATTATAGGTATGGAGGATTTATCTTTTTAACTAAATAAATAAATCTCCTTACAGAGAAGGGCCATGGTAACATTATAATTTTTAACTTTTGACATTTTAAAACTTTATTTAGGATTGCACAAAGGATATTAGCCATGATTATATTCAAGATACTATTTATCTTTATTTAGGATTGTAATAAAGATATTGCAAAATATTATTTATAAGTGTACTCAGGATTTTAAATAACCTTTATTATGAATGTTACTCAATATTTTACTAAGGATGTTATTCAAGATTTTACAAAATTTGAGGCAATCAACTCCACCTAGCATTCAAATTTTTTTCAACAAAATGAGGGAGTTGATTTTTAATATTTTAGGTTCCAACAATTACTATTATTTGGTTCTTACCCATGTATGCGAGGAAAAATAAGTATGGTTTTGTAGGTTCCTAGGCACATTAGATTTTTCTCCATGGATCAATGTGTGTATTGATATAATTTTTTTATTTTGAAACATATGTTTATACGTAATTCAAAGTGATAAAAATGTAGACACCTAAAAATAGTGCCAAAATATTTTATTATTCATTAATTAGCATAATTTTAAGATACTTGGATATTTGTTGATTATTGGTCTAAAATAGAAATTTTTGTGCAATTTTTTACTTTAAATGGTTCGGCCTCTACCTCAACTTCTCATCTCACTTTCTCCCTCCATACTTCCATCTAATTCTTGCCTCTCTATTTCAAGACATGTGTTAAAAACATTATAATGTTTATATCACTTGTCAAAAATAATTTGATGTTATTGGGTGTTTATATTAATATTTTCTTAGTCAAAGTGTACTAACCTCATTCGTCATGCCTTTTATGTTTCTTAATTATTCAATGTTAGTTTCCACACACATAGGGATGTAATTTGAATTTAGATATCTATATATATGAAATCATTATAGATCATTTGCATATACAAAGAGAACATGTGATATTATTGGGATTATCTTGAGCACTCAAAATTATTCCAGAGAGATCAAATAGAAATCATTAGAGAGTTTATCATTGTATGAAGCCAATATTCTATGTGAAGCATTTTTGGTGCATGGCCTAGGGTTTTACATATTACTAGAATTATTTTTATTTTTGATATTTATTTCCTTTCAACATATTTTATAGATTGGTTTCCATCATTTAAATTTTTAATAATTATATGTTTTTATTAATCCCCATTAACCCTCAACACAGGATCAATAATCTCAACATAGTTATCTTAAGTTTCACATATTGCTACCATTCTAAGGAAGGGTGAATAAATTAATTTTTTAGGTTACAAGTGCAACAACATGCAGATCAGAGAGAGGACCAATAAATCAATATTAGGAATAATTAGTCATAAATTTATTTCATACCATGTTTTTCATCTGCTAAAAACATTTGGACATTTCGTACAATAGTTAAAAAATTCCTAACATTCTATACATTATACTATGATTAGGGCCAAATTTCCATGTGGTTCTTAATAATTTGTGATGTCCCTTACTTAGGGGCTCCTTTTGTCTCTACACAAATCTAATATATAGCAATAAAAAAGATCTGATACCACTGTGATGTCCCCTTCAAATAGGGAATATAAATAGACAAAGCTCTGAACAAAGATACAATGTTGAGAATAAATTCAAATAAACAAATAAACCACAGTATAGTCTCTTAACTGGCAAATCAATGATCGTATTATTCATCCAGATGATTATAATAAAAATCCTCTGTCATACATATAAAGTAATACAAATATCATCTCAAAACCCTGGTCTTTTGCAAATTTGGAATAAACCTGAATCTGGAACGGCTCGGGTTGCTGTGTAAAAACACAGTCACCGTCGTCGATAATACTGCCGCTGTCGGTGGCTAATACTACCGTCATCGGTAATACTGCCATTGTCGGTAGATAATATTGCCGTCGTCGTTAATACTGCCATCATCGGTAGATAATACTGCCATCGTCGGTAATACTACCATCATCGGTAGCTAGTGGATCTGTACGGACCTGTACGGACTTTGTACGGCCTCCAATAAATCACAACCTATCTGTTGGACCCCTGATCTGAAGGTATATGGCTCTAATACAGAAGATCTCTATCTGTATAATTTATTAAATCAAAAACCTAATAAAATAAATACCTGGAAAGCTCTGTGACAACTTCTGTATGAAGTTACCTCTCAAATCTGTAAACCTCTGTGATAACTTTTGTATGAAGCTATCTTTCAATTTGGCAATAAATCAGCTGATATCTCACAACCTCTAAATCACACACAATGAAGATTTGACATTCTCCACTGCAATGGAATCCTGGAACCCTTGGCTTAGTCTTCACAGAAGAATTCTTCAATATCAAAATCAATAATCAAATCATAATCAATAATGGCCTCCATGTGAAACCCTTATACCCTCAAAAGATATGCTTGCCCTAATTAGGGTTTTCTTAAATTAGCATTAGGGTTTCTAATTTAAAATTAGACCAAATAATTAATAATTAATTATTAATGAGACCAAATAATTAATATTTGATTAAATCAATCAAATATTAATATCTCCCTCAATATACGTCAGATCCTCAAACCGATCGAAGCAGGTGAATCAGGGAGTGATTCCACACATGACCATACCAAAATAAAGGTGCTCCGCTGCATATCAAATACCCATAAAAAGTAGGGGCTCAGGCCCAATGCGTCTGAAATAACTTGAATGAAAACCAAATGTAGAAATTCTGCGAATCAAAGTCAAGCCAAGCTTCATTATGACCCTCTATCCATCCTATTAGCCTACGAAGGTTGTATAATAGGCTACCCATCAAGTCTGTCAATGTCCACGAAAAAGGGGACATGACAATTCGCCCCTCTAGAAATTGCTTGTCCCCAAGCAATCTCGGAACAATGAACTACTCGATCCACCTGGATCCCAAATGTAGTTATGCTCTGCACTGTTGTGAATCAATGTGAGTACCTGCAATATCATTAGAAGTAAAACAAAGAGGAACCCATAATCAAATTGGCGAACACAACTCAACCAATCTCTAAAATCACAACTACCCTGGATGTGTTGATATTGTAGGCTGTGTAATTGGCAACTACAAATTCCATCTACAAAAGATGGTGTTAATCCATCCCATAACTGATCCCTCTATAACGGTGGCACAACCAACTGTACCATACTGTTAAATGTGTGAGAAGAATCAATCTGGAGACTCGACTCCACTGGTATCCCAAACTCCTCAGAATCAGGTACTCCTAAGTCCTGAATATGTGTGTGAGCCTCAACCACATGCTTCTCATAAGCAGCTATAGAAACATACTCATCACCAACACTCAGTGTACTAACATCTGAGTACACCTCCACACTCTGAATGCAAGCATCAGACTCATCCTCACTGTCTAACTCCTGAGTTAAACTCACCTTAAGACAAAGCTCATCCACAACATCCTCAACTATTCCTACCTATGAAGATAATGCAGATAAAACATTACCTGAAGATGTGTTAATATCTCCCTATACTGGATCAACATGACTGTCAAACTCATCATGCAAGTTGTTACATGTCATAGGGAAAGCACTACGATCCTTGGGCCTATTAATTAAATTATTTAACCACATACAAGCTCTAGGTGAGACATTTCTCCCTTTTGTCCAGACATACCATAAATCTTCTGCCAAAAGTTTAGAAATTTTATCCTCCTCCTCAAACAAGATTGTGAACATAATAGAGTGCATTGATGCCAATATATTACTAGAATGAAACTCATCTAAAATATTCCAAAATATTTTAAACATCATGCGAATTTCACCAATACAACCTACTAACATCATAATGTTTTCAAACCCATACCTTGCAAATGTTTCAAGTAATCTTGCCCTCCTTGAGAAATGAGGGTCTCTAATGTTATCCAACTTTTCGAAGCTTTTTACCATGGCATAAAGTACCTCTCTCATAATCTGATCATCATTAAAATCAAAGCCAGCTATGATCCTCATGATTTCACTAATACAAGAGAGAGTTGCAAGTCTTACCACCTCATCATGATGTCTCAATAATCGGGGCTTCACCAACGAATCAAATGCTGGAGATAACGTTGTTTGCATCTCATAAGAATTTAACTGCTCAACCTTGCTTAAATAAATTTCTAACTCCTCCAATCATCTGCTTGCTGGAATGGATTATCTAGCTTCTTCTTCGCATTGTGCATTCTTTCTTCTAAATCTTTGACATCTGTTAAAGCCATACTGATACCCAAGCTACCCAACAGGATGGCAAGACATTAGCTCTGATGTGCCCAACAGGATGGCAGGAATTTGGCTCTGATACCACTGTGATGTCCCTTACTTAGGGGCTCCTTTTGTCTCTACACAACTCTGATATATAGCAATAAAAAAGATCTGATACCACTGTGATGTCCCTTTCAAATAGGGAATATAAATAGACAAAGCTCTGAACAAAGATACAATGTTGAGAATAAATTCAAATAAACAAATAAACCACAGTATAGTCTCTTAACTGGCAAATCAATGATCATATTATTCATCCAGATGATTACAATAGAAATCCTCTGTCATACATATAAAGTAATACAAATATCATCTCAAAACCCTGGTCTTTTGCAAATCTGGAAATAAACCTGAATCTGGAACGGCTCGGGTTGCTGTGTAAAAACACAGTCACCGTCGTCGGTAATACTGCCGCTGTCGGTGGCTAATACTGCCGTCATCGGTAATACTGCCATCGTCGGTAGATAATATTGCCATCATCGGTAATACTGCCGTCGTCGGTAGATAATACTGCCATCGTCGGTAATACTACCGTCATCGGTAGCTAGTGGATCTGTACGGACTTCGTACGGCCTCCAATAAATCACAACCTATCTGTTGGACCCCTGATCTGAAGGTATATGGCTCTAATACAGAAGATCTCTATCTGTATAATTTATTAAATCAAAAACCTAATAAAATAAATACCTGGAAAGCTCTGTGACAACTTCTGTATGAAGTTACCTCTCAAATCTGTAAACCTCTGTGATAACTTCTGTATGAAGCTATCTTTCAATTTGGCAATAAATCAGCTGATATCTCACAACCTCTAAATCACACACAATAAAGAGTTGACATTCTCCACTGCAATGGAATCCTGGAACCCTTGGCTTAGTCTTCACAGAAGAATTCTTCAATATCAAAATCAATAATCAAATCATAATCAATAATGGCCTCCATGTGAAACCCTTATACCCTCAAAAGATATGCTTGCCCTAATTAGGGTTTTCTTAAATTAGCATTAGGGTTTCTAATTTAAAATTAGACCAAATAATTAATAATTAATTATTAATGAGACCAAATAATTAATATTTGATTAAATCAATCAAATATTAATATCTCCCTCAATATACGTCGGATCCTCAAACCGATCGAAGTAGGTGAATCAGGGAGTGATTCCGCACATGACCATACCAAAATAAAGGTGCTCCACTGCATATCAAATATCCCTAAAAAGTAGGGGCTCAGGCCCAATGCGTCTGAAATAACCTGAATGAAAACCAAATGTAGAAATTCTGCGAATCAAAGTCAAGCCAAGCTCCATTATGACCATCTATCCATCCTATTAGCCTACGAAGGTCGTATAATAGGCTACCCATCAAGTCTGTCAATGTCCACGAAAAAGGGGACATGACATAATTTTAGATGTATATTTCCATATTTAAATTCAAACAAATATTATCATTAAATGTCAAGTATTAAACCCTTATGTCAATGATTTACTACAAGATCTAAAATAAACAATTAAATATATATATATATATATATATATATATATATATATATATATATATATATATATTAGATGTTAAGAATAAATTCATATTTTACATTGCACTTAATATTGTTTGTATTATATTTGCTTATTATGACTATATAAGGAGGATATGCTTGCTTTTATATATATATATATATATATATATATATATATATATATATATATATATATATATATATATATATATATATATATATATATATATATATATATATATAAATAAGCAAACATATCCTCCTTATATAGTCATAATAAACAAATATAATACAAACAATATTAAGTGCAATGTAAAATATGAATTTATTCTTAACATCTTATATATATATATATATATATATATATATATATATATATATATATATATATATATATATATATATATACACACATTTATATATACATTTATATATATATATATATATATATATATTACAATAACATTTAGTAATAATTATACTTATAAATATCTAAAATAGTTATCTATATAATATATGATATTTATAATTACTATATAAATACAGATTCTAAGACTTCAATGTCTTCTCTCCATGTCACCACTATTGCATAGATGTGCAACTTTGCCACAATGAAAATCAGCATTCATGATGTTCTCATCTACCATCGAAAATAACAAATGACCAATAAAAGATGTCGATTTTGACCTATTGAGTAAATCCATTTATGGGAGGAGGCTCTGCATCCGCATCAATTAAGTTTCTGAATATTTGTTCCCTCATGGCTTGGAAGGAATGGTTAGTGTTTGAATCTATGTATTCTAACTTGTCTCAGAGTCGAGAGGGGTTCCTTCCACTATTGGTCTGTAACATCATCTATTTGTGGATTCACATGCTTCACCCATGCCAATATGTGCTAGAAAGATCGATTCTCCTACACAATAACCACCATCATTTTTATGCAACAACCTATCTCCATCTCTCCCTAAATTATTATTGCATTTTGTCTTTCTCATTATTTTTTCATTATTTTTTTTTTTACATTTTTTTTGTTTTTAATTTTTTTCAATTTTTTAAAATTTGATTAATTTTTATTAAACTAATTTTAATGTTAATATCAATTTAATTTAATTTTAATTATTTAAATTAAATTTTAAAAAATGATATTAAATTAATTTAACATTAATAAATTTTATTATAATGAAAAATATATGTTAACATATAATATATCCCATAATATATAGAACATATAAAATAACCTAAAATATAATATATAAAACATATTAATGTATATATAATATAAGATTATATATATATATGTATATATATATATATATGTATATGTATATGTATATATATATATATATATATATATATATATATATATATATATATATATATATATATATATATATATATATATATGTATATATATATATGTATATATGTATATATATGTATGTATATATATGTATATATATATATATGTATATATGTATATATATGTATGTATATATATATATATATATGTATATATATATATATATATATATATATATATATATGTATATATATATATATATATATATATATGTCTGTATATATATATATATATATATATATATATATATATATATATATGTGTGTGTGTGTGTGTGTGTGTGTATATATATATATATGTGTATATATATATGTGTGTGTATATGTATATGTGTGTGTGTGTGTGTGTGTGTGTGTGTGTGTGTGTGTGTGTGTGTGAGAGAGAGCATATATATATATATATATATATATATATATATATATATATATATATATATATATATATATATATATATATATATATATTATATTCAAAATACAAAGTGAAAATATTTTTACATACATTTTACAATATAATATAAAATTTTTTTTACTTATAATATAATATAATATATTAAAAATATATATTAATATATATAAGACATCCAAAATGAAAACATAATATAATATGAAATACATTAAAATATACATTACAACATAATATCATATAATATAAAAATATATTTACTAATATAAATAATAGATTAGAATATTATAATTATTAATATCTTATATAATATATTTATAATATAATATTTACAAATTTAAAATATACTTCAGATTCTGAGTTAAATTATATTATATATTGTTAAACAAAACCCCTCCCAAAAAAAGGTTAGAATAATGTTTTAATTATATGGAGAGAAGACATTGAGGTTCCCAAGTTTATATTGATAGAGTATTTCATGTAAAATGATATATTAAAGGGCACATATTATACACCAATTACAAAGTGGTTTATAGCTCGTAGCATGGTGCCATATTTTATTGGTTTTTTCTATTTGATTATGGAGAAACTTTACATATTATATACACTACATGAAATGAGTCTATAGATTGAATTATTCCACTAGTTCATCTTGACCCTTAAAAAAAACATATTGGCTTGACCATCAAACCTAGGGGTAGGAAATGTAGCGGATTAAATTTTGATTAAAAGGGGAACATAGCTCACTAAATAAAATAAAACACTTATCAATGACAATATGATGCTAGAATTTGTGCGATGTGAAATTTTTTATATTAGTACTTACACGATTGAGTTTTAAATTGATTAATATTATTTGATTTTTTTTGATGTGGGTGATTTATTGTATATTAATAATAGAGTGATTTTTTCATAGCAAAGGATAAAGTTAGTTTATCACAATATAACACGTAAAAGGGGAATATATTTCACAAATGAAAAAAAAAAAAAAAACTTAATAGATATACATGGGATGCAAAGAATCCTACACATGTATTGATTGCTCCTATTACAGAAGGTAATCATCACCAGATGCCTATTAAAAAGGTGTGGGATCTAAACATACACAAATCAAAAGGAATAACACTGAATAAAGCAATAATTGACATTAGAGACATTGATCACCAAGCCTTAATATTTATTATCATATCAAGAGTATGTTCAATCAATTACATGTATCCCTCTCTTGTATTTACCTTGGAAACCATTTCAAGTATGAAGGAAAGTAAATATGTAAAACTTCAAAAATTAGAGGAAAAAATATTTACAAAGTCACATCTTCCACACCCTTCATAAGAACTCAAGCTTTGTAATTATTGTTATGTATTAAAAAAATACATTTTATAGCTTCAACACTTTCATCAATAATTTATAGTATAAAAACTAATATAATATTAAAATATATATTATATAATCTAATATTTATATAAATTATATAATATATAAAATAATAAAACTTTAATGCATATAAAAATTATATAATATTTTTACAAAGGCAATCAAAGAAATTGATAATTGAATTACGTGACATACAATCAAAAAAAATTTACAAGGTAGTGAAAAAAAATATAAATATTTATTAAAAAAATACACAAATTAAAGTACTTTATCATAATAGTAAACCAAATATGAATAAATTATTATCTAACCTCCATCTTCTCTTGCTCTATGGGGGTAACTACTAGTTATTATACTATGATAGAGTTTATGGTGAAGTTGAGAAAAAAGGGTTTGACAAAAGTTAATTATATGCCAAAAATAACACTTCACATGGTAATTCTATGGTATATCATGTTCATTTATATTTTATTGAATATTACTCTTATTTTTATTTCTTTCTCTCACTATTTTGTTTTATTTATATATTCTTTATAAACACACCATTCTATTTGAAATATTACATATTTTTATTATAGCTAGTCATATTATAAAGTTTAGAAAATGAATTTAGTTTACAATTGAGCATATTAAAATGGTTTTTCAATGACAACAATAGGTTAAGGTCAAAATTGATGTAATTCATTAATGAATTAATGGAGATATGTTTACCTCATATATGATATGCATTTTGATAAACAACAATAGATCTCATTGGAAATAATTTTCCACCTAAGAGAGGAATCCTCTAACCTTAAGGGACAAATGCAAAAAATTAGAAGGTGTGTTATGCACTATAAAAAAAATTGTGGTAAAGTGACACACACAAGGAGAGCCACCACAAAAAAGGGTTTTATTAATAATTGAATGTTGCAAGAAGAGTCAAGGAAAAATAAAAATACTTTGAATCAATATAGCCCTAACAAGAGAATAAGGAGCAATAAAAAGACTTAGGATCCTAAGAATGACTATGTAGAAGGCCACCTATAATATTTGAAAGAGGAATGGGAGGTTATTGTTGATCTAACATGTCTGTCTTCACTAGAAGACAAATATTGTTAATTTTAATCATTTAAAAATAGAACATGAGTGATAAGAGTGTTACTTGGGACCACCCATTCCTAGCTTAGTCCTAGACCTATCTTAAGGCCTATTTAGACACTTATCTAGATTTCATGCAGGCCACACAGATCCCTATACATCTCAAAATTAGCCCCAGATCCTTCCTAAGGCATACAAGCCCTTAGTTCTTCAAGTTCTACCAATAGACACTATCATCATAAGTGGACAATAACACCAAAACACTATTGTTCTATTTGGGCACTATTATCCATTTCCCTATTTTGAGCTCCATCATATATTATTTACATTCTTAAAGTATCTAGGGTCAAACTAGACCTATTTCAAATCATGCACAATAACCAAATCAATACACATAGACACACACACATGAATTTTAAACCTTTATCAACTATATGAAAATTAGATATAAATACATACAAACAATCTCATAACAAGTTATGCAAAATCAAGGTTATCAATCCCTATTCTGACCTACTTATACATATAGTCATTTACATCCTTCCTAAGCTTAGAATACTCATATTTCTAGTATCAAGCATCACTCAAACCATTCAAATGAACATTCATAGGAACTTCACTTACACTCGCACCAGCACCTAGGTCACGAAAACTACATCGAGATTGATCCCTCCTTTGAGTATTGGTATATAGGAAACTCTCATCACAATAGAATATTAAGGATGTCTAGCCTATCAAACTAACACCACATGTTTACTACTTGTTCCAAGTAAAATTAACTAATCAAATATAGGCCTAGGGTTTGCATATAAAATCAATCACAATATGTTACAAATAATAAATTAGGATTTGTCCACATAGGAAAATGCTTGGTAGACTTAGACACAGGTGCTCTCAGAAGCGTAAAACAGTTCTTACATATGGGACACTAGTGACATAAGTTGATACTAGTTCCATTTTGCTATTGTCTAAGGTAGGGGTTATTATCCAAGAGGGGTTTTGACACTTGAATCCTATTTATGACATCTAGAGTAGACCCTATACCAAATTTTAGCCTTTGGATCCTTCATCTCAATTAGTTTCTAGTTAAGTATTCATTTGTCTCTTTCATTTATATTATTATAAATATTGGTTTAGCTCAATTCTTTCACAAGTTAGTGTTTGTATTTGTTACATATTTTATACCCTGATTTATTGTACTCAGATACTTTAACAACCTAGGACTTTCACTAGATTTTAAGGTAATAAAACTTATAAGCACACACATCATGATGTACCATTAAATTCTATATATGCCAAACACTTGCATAATTTAACACTCTCATAATATTTACTACACTCAAGTATTCAATACCAAATATAAATAAATTAAAAGTCAATCATAAGGAAGACAGTCATATAACCCATAATTAATATATACCTCAATTGAACCTAATTTAATAATTTATTACTCCTCTAGGATATTCTAGCCATGTGGTTATAGTTTTTGATTCCTCAACACCATAAGACTCACTATAACCACTCAATAGATATAAATGTAGGCATATGTCCCAATAAAACTATATATATATATATATATATATATATATATATATATATATATATATATATATATATATATATATATATATATATATATATATAACATTTTCATATGGTCACTTATGTCCAAGAATAAATATGTTTACTATATGTGAATCAATGTATAACATAATATGTATCATATCTAAACACACAAATAATATACAAATACTATATCAATGGCCAATTATATACCTAAGTCAAGGACCCCATATGATTTAGTAAATCTTACACAATCTTGATTATATAAGCATATAAATATCTGCACTTAAATTCTCAAGACAACTAAGTCCTTCACACTATGGTTCACATATAAGTGTGCAAAAATGCACAAATAGATCTTTTTATGGTGCCTATAATTTTTGATGATACAAATCACCATAGTTGTATAATAAACTAGTTAAAAACTATCTTTGAAATCATGCATCCATAAGACTCTATCAATCATAATTCTATAATATAGTTTTAATCCACCCAAGGAACTATATTTAGAATCACACTCTCTTATGTACCAATGCTAACTAATTAGGCCCATGCATACCTAGATTCACACACCATTATTAAATCATACATGCATATCTCATTACAATGTTGTATTCACACAACATGTTCTATTTTATGCACTATATATGAGAGTGATCCCCTTATAACAATATAATGGAAGGCTACATATGACTTATTTATGAGTTCCATATTTTAATAAGTCATATTATAATATTGATATATTGACAAATATACAAGATGGTGTAATAAATAAAACTAATTGTATAACCTTTTTCTCAACTAATAACTATATGAACATGAGAAACCCATCACAACAAAATGTATTCATCCAAAATCATAGGCTTTAATGGCATATTATTTGAACTACTATACTATGGGTTAATATAGATGACAAAGGTTCATGTCTCCTATATGTAAACTATAGGTGGATATATTTGTATTATACTCAAGTATAGAATTAATATTGTTAGAAATTATATCCTGATTACATATTAACTCAAAAACATATAGTAAATATACATACTATCATTGATATATTTCATATACATAATGCCTTAACTATGGGATTTAAAATGTTATTATATGTGCTAATACAATATCGTATATTTAAATTCTTGTCTATGTGTTATATGACATTTACATACATATATAATATCCTGCTCTCTCCAAATACTAATCTAATTTAAAATTCTATGCATAGATTATAGCACATGTACTTAATATACTTAATTAAAATTGTATTAGCTAATTTTTTGAAGGTATTGTTAGAATTAGCTAAAATTATATTAGTGACCTTATAATTATGCTATTGTGATAAAGAGGAATTACTTTGATTCTTATTAGCTTAGAATAGTACAATAATTCACACAACCATTCAATAATTTTAATAATAAATCAGCTTATCTAGTAAAATTATCCCTATTTTAGATCAAAGACCAATAATTTGCTTATATGGAAATTACTCTCACTATCCTAAAATAGTGACACTATAAGCCTAGGACATTGACTCACATAACATAAACCAGTGCCATCTTTGAAATATTATCTTCTTGTTAAAAAAATGATGCCATTTAGCATATTATTCAAGTTGATAAGCATTGACTTTAGCATTTTCATAGTAGGATTGTAACATACATAGAATGATTACAATGGCATATAAAATCTGCTAAGGTTTAATGACTCAACTAAAAATATGGAGATGATAAGATCCAATTAAAAAGTAAGTTTTTATAGTAGCAACACCTTAGGAAAAATATTCTTAACAAAGTATCTTATAAATATATGCTTTATTATTTATTGACCCCAGGTAACATGAGCATATAAATGCCTACCTTAGAATATCAGTGATTCACCTAAAAGTATAATTCTAGCTATTTACATGGCTGCATGAATCATTATGGTCGATGCCATATTAGGATACCATGATTCAAAGAGTGCATACAATAATTCAATTTCAATGTATAGATCAATAAATATATAACCCCCAATGATCTCATACTATACATTTTTAATCATTGAATAAATAAATCATTCCTACATGCATATATAGCAGTTGTATACTATGCAAGTTACAAATAATTTTAAGTTAGGTTGTCTCTTCCTAGAATTTTATACTCGTCATAACTATAAATTTACATAATTGAACCTATAATTGAATTCGACACCACCCAACTCTATTAATTATTATAATTCTTTTTTTTAATACGATAGAAGTTCAATTCAATAACTACTGCGACATAAGGCAACACCTAAGTGTTGGGTTATGGTGATGTCTCAATAAATTATATTATAGTGATGCCTTAGGGTGTTAACACAGTATTTTACTTAGAATGTTTAATTTCATGTCTCACATCTATCATATTCTTGAAGATATGTTTATAGGTTACTAGTCCTAGTTTATGAAAATGAATAAACTAAAGCAAAATAGGTTAAGAGAATCATGAAGATCAGTTATTAAAACACAATTTCAATTCATTCAAGACATTTTCCTTTCCTAAATTAAGAGTTTTGCATTGTTATAAGAAATGAAAATAACACCTACCTCATATGTTTGTCAGTGAATTTCCTTTGTGCCTTCTTCTTTCTATGCTACGCCTTTCTTATCTACTCCTTCCTCATTCGAAAAATTCTTATGCTAAAAGGATTCCATTCCTTATTAGTTTCTACTCCCTAAAATAGGTAGAGGCCTTCCTCTTTTTTTTTTTAAATTTTAAATTTCTTTATTTGATTTGATTTGATTTTCTCATTATTTATTTATTTTATTTTTATTCTGTTTTAGACATTTTTTAGTTTATTTATTTTCTTTTTCTTTGATTTTCCACTTAATTGGAATTATAAGACTTTATACTCTTTTTAGATTATATTTACTAGTTAATAACTTTAACATGATTTACTAATAAATTATTTAATCAATAAATTCACCCTTATTCTAATTATATAAATTATAAAATATTAATGGTTATAAACATGACTAGTATTTAACCACATAAAATGTGTCATAATTAATCATTAAGATAGATAAACCATGTGCAAGTAAATCTAGATGTAACAACATTAAACACACCATGTTAACCATTCAAATTATGCATCTAACATGAATTATTTATGCAGAGTGTGTAGGGTTCTTGTCTATTCTCTATCATCATTCAAAATCTCCATCTATGTCACCCTCTCTAATGATGGTCTCCTTCCTTCACACTCTAAGTGATGGGATCTGCTGCATCAACCTCACAACAAAGTAGGTAGTTAGTTAATAATAATAATGATATACATTAATTATAAAATATAGTTTAAATGATAAATCAACATAATCATAAAGTAAACATATACTTACAACTAACTCATAGCAGTGCGATTATGTAACCTAAATAATATCTTACTATTCCATAAAAAATAAATATCTCACAACTTAGTTAAAAATAGCCAAATCTAAATTTGTAAACTATAGATATCCATGGATAATATAACAAGTTTGTTTGGTGAGGAATCATGATGTAACATCATTTCCCCCTAAATCTAGTCACCATCCCCAATGGCTCTTATTCAAACATAAAATTTTAATTAAAAACATTATTTAGCAAAGCAGTAACATGGTATACAATATCAAATTAAATAAATAAATGGGAAATTAGCTATAGAACTCATTGTAGTTCTTACAAGTTGCATTGTTCCTAGAGTATTGGTCCCACAAGACCCTACTCTATGATATTTTTTTATACAAATAAGGTTTGTGAGTATTGATTACTCTAATTGATTCTATCATGACCACCCTAATGTCTGGATCTATCAAAATAAACCTATATAGTATAGGACTGACCAACTCTATTACTTTGAAGGGTCCCATATATCTTAGTGAAAGTTTCACTAACTTCCTAAGAGTACACAAGATCATCATACAAGCCAAATAAATGACCATGGAGAGTTTCACAATATCTTCTAGTGCCTTTGCATATCTCTTTAACCTAGATAATGTTTTTTTCATTTTATAGGAAAGTAATTAGGGAACCTGGCAAGAATGATGTGCGTAAGTTAATACTACCACTACCTCACATTGCTCTTGATAAGTATAACATGTCAATACTATCACTTCTCTATGGAGCTCCTGATGAGTATGATGATGAATAAGAACTTGAAATACTATATTTCTAATGTAGACAAAATTAAGGAATAAATATTTCATAATATACATGAATATGGCTATATGACTGAATTTGACAACTCCGTCTATCAATCCTAAATTTGACAAGTCCCATTTATTAGATATAAACTCAATAACTATCGATTCAATGTGAGTCTAAGTAGGATCTACTCCTATCACTTAGTACTCATGTTTCTAATTCACCACTCTTCCCCTTGGTCTCCACAACCTAATGGTCTTTAAAAAGTCCACAATGTTCAATGAATCATAATTCTACACTAACAGTCATAAAAAGAAATAAAATATGCTAAATTATTCTATATTTTACAACATATCTACAAGAGAAATCATATAATTAGTCTATAATTGTATTAAGTTTCCACTAGCTAAACGTAACTAGAATCATCTTTCCAAAATTAACCTATAGTGTTATATTCATAATTAAGAGGACATAATGTTAAAATTAGCATAACATACAAAGTCCAAGGGTCACATCATCCTTTCAACCTTATAAAGGAACAAACAAGATAATATCTCCCTACTTATTCAGCTAGCACACAAGTTAAAGGTTTACCTGAACCCCTAGATTGATGAGATGCTCTACACATCCTATACCCTACTTGATTTTGATGAAAGTTACAAAAATAAATCTTAAAATAAACATGTTTTAAACCAAAAAGAGAAAAACATCAATCTAATCAAGGGTGAAAAGTAACCTATTAATTATAATCAACTTATAGTTCTTAATCTAAGATTTACTATATAATTCAAGGTTTGTGTCTCCACATGGTCTAAAATTACAATCTAGATAAAGTAGTGACCCTAAAGAGTCACAATTTAAAAGTAAAGGACTATCATCTCAAAAAATCCTACATACCCTCACAAGGTAAGAAAAAAAAAAGAAAGCATTGCAACTCAATGTTGCCAATTCACTACCTACTTAGGAAATATGTAAGTATAGTATCACAATCTATTTACATGACTGGGAGAGAAATATACTAACCTCAAGATGTATCAATCCATCCAATCCTACAAATTCTCTCTCAACAAGGAGTAGAAGACATTCTCCTAAACATTTCAATGGAACATGGTCAAACAACATTATAAAAATAAGTTCCCATTTAAAAGAACACTAATTCATCTTTATGAAATTATGAATCATCTCAATAGCTTATAATGATGTCAAAGGAGAATGAGATAATAACAAATCACCACTAATATAGCTAAGAGAGATGACACTCCTTCCTAAACCATAGAACTTCAGGGTTCCAATCCCTAAACAAACTCCTTACACAATGTAACTCTCAACTAAGATAACAACACTCTACTACAATAAGATTCCCACCACACTAGGTGGTACCAAAACTAAAAATGGTCTTATAAAATTTCCTACTCTTAGGATTAGTGAATATAAGACATAAAAACTAAAGAACATTTGTTTTTTTAAGTGACAAGCATCCTATGCTTACTGAACACTCACAACATAAAATACAATGACAAATATGACTTGATAATCAAGAAAGGATGTAGTCACTCTTGAGGTGTTCAATCTAAGTGATCAAACTATGGTATAAATATCTTATTCATAACTCATGAACTATATTATATACTCACCTACCCAAACTTTGCATACCACCATCACCATTGGGACACTCGATAAACCAACTCAAAAGGGTATGAGTGATCTTAAGGGTACACAAACAATGTTTCCCACACACATTTCACAAATTTCACATACTTACAAGGATCACCACACCATATAGGAGGATATACAAATTCTCAAAACTCTCATCATAGTGTAACATGATTATTCACTGAGACACTATAAATACAAAATCCCATTGCATTACTTCATGTTTCTAGGTTCACACTGGTGAATATAAAAACACATAAATACTAATGGACTCATTGGGTCCTAGATTTCGAGCCACAAATCTGATAGCACATGTTACAATCCCACTGAGTTTAAAATATATATACATGATTTTGTAAAAAATACATATACATTAAAAATAAATTATTCCATGAATAATCTATAGTGACCATAAGAAATACTCAAAGTGTGAAAATATAAAACAAACATATTACACCACATATCACTAATCGCTAATATCATGAGAGTACTTCAAAACACAAATATAGAAAGTATTTATATTAACTCAACCACAAATGATAGAAGTCTACAACAACCACTATCAATATACAATAATAAGTAATTACAACTATTCATGATAATAATCAATATAAAGTACAATTCAATACTATATATATATATATATATATATATATATATATATATATATATATATATATATATATATATATATATATATATATATGGCTCCTTCAGAGCATTTTTTACCAAACTCAAGTAACTATGACAATCTCAAGTGTCATCTTGATAAGTAGTATTATTATGGGGAGGGAGAGCATCATTCAGGGGATTTTTCATATAAACCACACACAATGATCCCATGCACTAATCTTATCAAGAAATGGCTTTTTATTCATGGATGAGTAGATAGTGATGGTGCAGGAATCCAGAGAGACAAGAAAGTGCCTATGTTATATGATTTTTAAACTAAACATACATTGTGTCATAGAAAAATGTTTTTTACAAGATATCACATTAATATGTAAATCATACTCATGAAATGATAATGTCTCACTAAACATACTTTAGCCCAAATTTTTATGAATAATAAATAATAATGATTTATATATTAATGAAATTCATACACACCACTTGATCGAACTGCCTTTATATGGCTTTGTGATACTAGTAAGCCAATGAAGTCCATCTCACTACTTTATCTAAATCAACAATGCAAATTGGTCAAATACAATTCAACTACTAGATTCATTTAATTTACATCCTACTAACAAATACATCATAAAACATACTAAACATAGGAGTAACCAATGCATACATTTATTCTATCAAATGTATGAATGAATCTTAACTAATTTTCTATCCCATAGTAGAAATAATAACTATAGTTTATACCACTCAGTTAAATACATAATTAATTATAGATTTTTACTACCACAATTAGTTTCCAAACATACTACACCTTATGGGAACACATATTATCAGAGTCTAGTATTTTAAGACATAAACACTAGTTTTTCACAATCAATCATAATAAAGTAGTCATAACTACATGGAAACAAAAACTTATATTCAGGTAACTAGATAAAAACAAACAAATCATAGTTCCCATAGAACACATAATATTCTATCCTAGCATACACTACACTCTCAAAGGTAGTATTCATGCATACATTAAATCCTATCAATTGTCGTAAAGCACATTATTTATAATAATAGTCAATATGCATATCTTGAACTAGTCAAACATAGATGTGAGTCTAAACATAACACTTATAGTATGTGTAATTTGGGTATAAAATATATTTATATTGTATTACTCTATGATATTCCATACTATCATAGTTTAAAACTACATAAAAACACATAACCAAACTTATGATTTTAAGTATCAAACAACTCACATACATAATAAAAATAAATTATGGGATTATACCACCTAGATATACCCTGAGTTTAAAATGTATACTAGCTTTTAAGACAACATAACTTTTAAACATGCAACACAATGCACCATAAGATATTATATATACTAAATAAATGTATAAATTAACACTCTCATAATATGTACTACACTCAAGTATTCAATACTGAATATAAATAAACTAACAATCAGTCATAATCTTTCTAGAGAGTCAAATAACCCATAATTAAGATATATCTCAATTGAACCTAATTCAACAATTTATTACTCCTTTAGGAGATTGTACCCATGTGGTTATAGTTTCTAGTTCCCTAGCACTCCATACTCACTATAACCACTCATTAGCTGAAAACTTAGGTATATGTCCCAATACAACTATATATATAACACTTTCATATGGTTGCTTCAGTCCATGAATAAATATGTTTTCTATATGTGAATCATTGTAGAACATAATATGTATCATATATAAACAC
Source organism: Torreya grandis (assembly GCA_037957365.1). Classification (NCBI taxonomy): domain Eukaryota; kingdom Viridiplantae; phylum Streptophyta; class Pinopsida; order Cupressales; family Taxaceae; genus Torreya; species Torreya grandis. The sequence continues at coordinate 1,504,485 of JARHVA010003577.1, forward strand.
ATAAATAATATACAAATATTATATCAATGGAAAATTATATACCTAAGTCAAGGACTCCATGTGATTTAATAAATGATAAACAATCTTGATTATCCAATCATATAAAACTTCAAATTTAAATTCTCAAGACAACTAAGTATTTTGCACTATGGTTCACATATAAATGTGCAGTAATGACCAAATTTATCTTTTTATGTTACATATAAGTTTAAATAATACAAATCACCATAGAAATTATAGTAAACTAGTTAAAAACTATCTTTGAAATAATGCATCCGCAATATTCAATCAAACAAAATTCTATAATACAGTTGTAATCCACCCAAGGAACTATAGTTAGAAGCAAACCCTCTCATGTGTTAGTGTTAGCTAATTAGGCCCATGCATACCTAGATTCACACACCATTATTAACTCATAAATGCATATCTCATTACAGTGTTAAATTCACACATGTTCTATTTTATACACTATAAATGAGAGTGATCTCCTTATCACAATATAAGAGAAGGCTACATATGACTTATTTATGGTTCCCCTATTTTACTAAGCCATATTATAATATTGATATTCTCAATAATATATACGATGGTGTAATGAATAAGATGAATTCCATAACCTTCTTCTCAAGTAATAATTATACAAACATGAGAAATCCATCACTATAAAATGTATTCATCACAAATCATAGGATTTAATGCCATATTATCTGAGCTATTATATTGTGGGTTAATATAGTTCCTAAGAGTTCATATCTCCTAAAAACATACTACAGGTGGATATATTTATAATATTATTAACTATATAATTAATATTATTAGAAATTATATCCTGATTACATGGGTTAAAACACATAAGTGAGTCCTACTTGGTTTCCAAGTCCATCTAAACCTATAAAAAAATGGATTCGAACAAACCCCCTTCATTCAAAGGGGGTTTATTTGAAGCCCCTTTGTTTGAACCCCCACATGTAATTTTTTAAGGGGGTTTGAATGAAGGGGGTTTGTACAAACCCACTTCTAATGAACCCTCTTCGATTGAACCCCCTTTGAATGAAGGGGTTCAAAGGTTTACTTTATGTGTTTGATTAATTTAAATAAAATGATGAGTGAAATGATTTATTTAGAGAGGGTTTGAATGAACCCATTCCATTCGAACCCTATGTGGCATCAAGTCCTCACTCATTGAAGTGGCAAGCTACTATTGGCTTAGAATTGTCACTTCAGATGCCATGTATTAGGATACAAAATTAAAATAAAAACATGTGGCTCTACATATAAATTGGTCTTTTTATGAGCTTTCTAATAATATAATTTTTTATAAATTTTAACAATATTTAATATTTATTTTAATTTATTTAGTAAAATATGATTGTCTATAAAATGAAGTACCATATGTTTGAGGAACTGGTGAAAATAAGAGACTATGGCCAAAAATATTTGAAAAATATCAGTGCACTCAGCTTTAATGTCCTTGTTCCAATGGTGAAAAAATTAGTCTATTTTGACATATATATAAAAAAATATCATGATGAGAAGTCATAGGAATTGATGTTGCCTACCTTGATCACTAAAAAATTATTAAAAAACTAATAAAAATTATTTTTTAATCAAAAAATTATGAAAAACTAATCTTACACTACGTCCATGTTTCTAAGACTTCTTTGAAAAAGAGATTGACAAAATATTATGTTTTGATAAAATTATGAGGAAAAATCAAGTACTCAATAAAACGTTTTATACATGAAACATACAAACTATGTATTTATGTATTAAAAAATATATTTTTTATTTTTCATTTTTTTCAAAATAATAATAAATGTAATCTACACTAAAAATGAAACATTTCATTAGTTTACACCATTTTAATAGTTTATATGGTTAAGTCACTATTGTCTATACATATGGATAAATGTTCACATTTTCATTTTTGTAGTCCCCTTTGTACAAAAAGAGGAACACAGTATTATGCTTCAACCCACATGTTAACTCAAAAACATATAGTAGATATACATACTATCATTGGTATATTTCATATGCATAATGCCTTAACTATGGGCTTTAAAATGCTATTATATATGCTAATACAATATAGTATATACAAATTCTTATGTATGTGCCATAATACGTTTACATACATATATACTATACCACTCTCTCGAACTACTTAACTTATTTAAAATTGCATCCATAGGTTATAACACATGTACTTAATATTCTTCATTAAAATTATATTAGCTAATTTTTTGAAGGTATTGTTCAAATTAGCTAAAATTAGCTTTGCAACCTTATAATTATGCTACTATGATAAAGAGGAATTATTGTGATTCTTATTAGCCTAGAAGAGAATAACAATTCACACAAGAATTTAGTAATTCCAATAATAAATCAACTTATTTGGTAAAATTATCCATATTTTAGATAAAAAAATTAGTGATTTGCTTATATATTAATTATGCTCACTATCCTAAAATAGTGATGCCATAAGCCTAGGCCATCAACCCACATAGCATAAACTAGTCCTGTCTTTGAAATATTATCTTTTTGTTACAAACATGATTCCATTCAGAATTTTATTCAATTTTCTGAGCATTTAATTTAGAAACACCATATTAGGCACGCAACATATAGAGAATGATTAACAAAACATATAAAATATACTAAGGTCCAATGAAGTTCAATTTAATAACTATTATGGCATAAAGCAATGCTTAAGTGTGGGGTTATCATGACATATTATTAAATTATAGTATAACAATGCCTAAGTGTGTTAGCACAATGTTTTACGTAGACCTTTTAATTGCATGTCTCAGATCCGTCATATTCTTGCAGATATGTCTACAGATTATAACAAGTCTCAGTTTACAGAAATGAATAAAATGAATCAAAATAGTTTAAGGTAAGGATGCAAATTGGTTGTTAACATACAATTTAAATTAATTCAACACATATTCCTTTCTCTAATTAAGATATTATGCATGAGAATTGAAAAAAACACCTACCTTGTATAGTTGTCCATCACTTTCCTCTCTTCCTTCATCTTTCTATGATATGACTTTCTTGTCTGCTCTTTCCTCCTTCCAATATACTTATGATAAAAATATTCCTTTCCTTCTTAATTTCTACTCCCTAAAAAAGGCATAAGGCCTCGTCTTTCTATTTTTATTTTTTTTGTTTTAGATTTTTTTCTCATTATTTAATTTAGTTATTTTAATTTTAGACAATTTCTATTTTATTTATTTTCTTTTTATTTATTTTTCCACTTAGTTATAATTATATGACTTTATAATCTTTTTAAATTATATTTACTAGTTAATAACATTAACACGATTTACTGATAAATCTATTAATCAATAAATTCACCCTTATTCTAATTATACAAATCACAAAATATTAATGGTTATAAATATGAGTAACATGCAATCAACAAAATGAGTCCTAATTTACAATTAAGCTAAACTAACCATGTGCAATTAAATCTAAATGTAATAGCATTAAATACACCATGCTATCCATTCATATTATATATTTAACATGAATTATTTATGTGGTATGTGTAGGGTTCTTGTCCATTCTTTGTCATATTTTGATGTCTCCATCTACACCACCCTCTTTTATGATGCTCTCCCTCCATCACATTCCAAGGAATGAACTCTCCTACGTAAACCTCACAATAAAGAAAGTAGTTAGACCATAATAGTAATGATATACATTCATCATAAAATACAATTGAAATGACAAATTAACATGATCATATAGAAAATATATACTTATAGGTAACTCATAGAATCATGATCATGTAACATAAGCAATATCCTACTATCCCATAATAACATATATCTTACAGCTTAGTTAAAAATAGCCAAATCTAAATTCGTCACCTATAAATTTCTACAGATAATCTAGCAAGTTTGTCTGGTAAGGAATTAAGATGTAGCATGATGTGTGTGTGTGTGTTTTCATGCATATCAAAGTAAAATAGACATGGTATTGATACACTATTTTTTTCCTTGAATAAATCTCTAATTTATATGTAAATCATGCAAAAATAAAATCTTCCTTTTAGAACACATGGATGGGTGAGTGCCTATAATAATCTAGAAAAGTCTAGAAAACTAAAATTGGTATACTTACTTTAAATAAATACGTATATAATTCCCCTCGTAGACCTAGTGCCTTTAAACTTATGCTAAATCTTGCATACATTTATGAGTATATATTTTATTTACAAAAATTTAAATAGAAACAACATTACTAATACTAAAAAATACAAGCGCTGCGTAGTGGATTATCCCTATATTTTTATTGAAAATTATTAATGGTTGAGTATTTGTCTATAAGCATAATAATTGTAGTGTGGTAGTCTTCTTAATAAATATTTTATATCTAATTTCATAGAATTGAATTTATTAAATCTAGTTTTTAGACATGTACTTAATATGTGGTATTTCTCTTAACTAGACCACATGATTAAGTTACCCAACACTAATAACCTATATTCATAACGAATAAATGAATTATACTAGCTATTTTAATCATACTGTGTGGTTAAGATGGCTAGCATTGGTAATATTTAATTTTAAGTGTGCATAATATTAGTGGTTTTGTATATGCTCAAGGACATTAATATTTATAACTTTATAAAATTATAAATACAATATTGACAATAGTGGTCTAGATGTCATTTTATAGGTTAGTGGACATCTATAAAAAAATCCTTGATTTGTTGTTCTCTCTCTCTCTCTCTCTCTCAAACACACACACAATTACAATTAATTATGAATTACAAGATATGATATGAAATGCAACACTACTTATGTTTTAGCTTGAAATATTGAAATAATTATGTAAAATACAGAATAGAGAGAATATAAAATATCGAATTATATGAAAGAATAGATATGTTCATGTCATTTGGGAATTTTTTGAAATAACAATAATATAATTGTTGACAAAATAAATAATATAATATGTTTCTTATTTATTTTAGTAATTTATGTTTATAAACAAAATTTAGATCCCAATTATTAGTTAATCATGCAAACTGTACCTCCATGTGTACACTAATCAATCAATTTATTTTTTGGAATCTATAAAGTGAACTATTGAAGAGTAGTGAGCCTGTAGGATGAAATGAATATAAATTATGTTGAATAACTTTGAGAATAGTAAATGAATTTTCACACTTTTTAAACACTTTTAAAAGCTTATGCATATATTTTTATAATATTAAGATTGGCAATGAATGGGATTGTAGCATTGGAAGTGTAATTTTGATATAAACTTTTCTAAGGAATGCAGATTTTAGAATTGATCCATGAATTTAATAGAAGATACACCTATAATAATCTTGCATTTTAAATATCAATATATCATGGTGAGATTTTAGTGATTCACTCTATGAACCTAAAGAATATCTTTCATGCTATTAACCTCAAAAGGTAAAACATGACCATAATATCATGATGAGAAGTTGTAAGAATTGATGTTCCCTACCTTGATCATTAAAAAATTATTTTTTTAACAAAAAATTATAAAAAACTAATCTTGCACTACATCCATAGTTCTAAGACTTTTTTAAAAAAAATATTGAGAAAATATTATGTTTTTAGAAAATTATGAGGATGAGAAATCAAGTACTAAATAAAAAAATTTGTACACAAAACATACACACTGTGTAATTATGTATTAAAAAATATATTTTTTATTTTTTTTCAAAAAATAATAAATGTAATATACACTTAAAATGAAACATTTCATTAGTTTACACCATTTTAACATTTTATATGGTTAAATCACTATTTTCTATACAAGTGGATAAATGTTCAGATTTTCATTTTTGTTGTCCCCTTTGTACCAAAAAGTGGGACACAATATTATGCTTGATCACACATGTTAACTCAAAAACATATAGTAGATATACATACTATCATTGATATATTTCATATGCATAATGCCTTAACTATGGGATTCAAAATGTTATTATATGTGCTAATACAATATAATATATCTAAATTCTAATCTATGTGCTATACCACATTTACATGCATATATATTGTACCACTCTCTCTAAATACTTAAATTATTTATAATTGTATGCATAGGTTATAACACATGTACTTATCATACTTCACTAAAATTATATTATCTAATTTTTTGAAGGTATTGTTTGAATTAGCTAAAATTAGTTTAATGACCTTATAATTATGCTACCATGATAAAGAGGAATTACTGTGATTCTTATTATCCTAGAAGAGAAAAAAAAAAATAACATAACCATTTAGTAATTCTAATAATAAATCAACTTATTTGGTAAAATTATCTATATTTTAGATCAAACATTAGTGATTTTCTTATATATAAATTACTCTCACTATCGTAAAACAACAATGCCATAAGCCCAGGACATTAACTCACATACTATAAAATAGTCCCGTATTTGAACTATTATATTTTTGTTACAAAAATGATACCATTCAACATGTTACTCAATTTTAAACATTGAATTTAGCAACATCATAGCAGGCTTGCAACATATAAAGAATGATTAAAACAACATATAAAATATGCTAAGGTCCAGTGACTCAACTAAAAATATAGAGATTATAAGATCCAATAAAAATTAAAGTATTTATAGTAGAGACAGCTTAGGAAATATATTCTTAAAAAAGGATATTATAAATATATGGTTTATTATTCAATGACCGTAGTCAACATGAGCATATAAATGCCTACCTTAAAATTTTAGTGATTCATCTAGAAAGATAATTCTTTCATTTTACATGATTGAATGAATCATTATGGTTGATGCTATATTGGGATACCATGATTCACAAGGTGCATATAAAAATGTTATTGCAAATTACCGATCAATAAATATATAACCCCTAATGATCTATTACCATACATTTTTTATCATTGAATAAATAAATCATTCCTACATGTATATATAATAGTTGCATACTATGCAGGTTACAAATTATTTTAAGTCGGTTTGTCTCTTCCTAGAATTTTATACTCATCATAATTATAAATTTACATATCTAAACCTATAATTGAATTTGATACCACCCAACTCTAGTAATTATTACAACTATTTTTTTAATACAATAGAATTTTAATTCAATAACTATTGCATCATAAGGTAATGCCTAAGTGTTCGGTTATGGTGTCATATTAGTAAATTATAGTATAACAATGGCTAAGGGTGTTAGCATAGAGTTTTACTTAGACCTTCTAATTGCATGTCTCAAATCTGTCATATTTTTATTGATATGTCTACAGGTTAGAACTAGTTCTAGTATATAGAAATGAATAAAATAAAGCAAAAATATTTAAGGTAACCATCTAGATCAATTGTTAACATAGAATTTCAATTCATTCAACACATTTTCATTTCCCTTATTAAAATATTCTGCATAGTTATGAGAATTGAAAAAAATACCTACCTCGTATGGTTGTCGATCAATTTCCTCTATGCCTTCATCCTTTTATGCTATGCATTTCTTGTCTTCTCCTTCCTCCTTCCAAAATACTTATGATAAAAATATTTATTTCCTTTATAATTTCTACTCCCTAAAATAGGCATAGGTTTTCCCTTTTTTTCTGGTTATTTAATTAATTTATTATTTTTTACTTTTATTATATTTTAGACCTTTTCTAATTTATTTATTTTCTTTTTCTTTGTTTTTCCACTTGATTAAAATTATAATACTTTATACTCTTTTTAGATTATATTTACTAGTTAATAACATTAACATGGTTTGCTAATAAATCCATTAATCAATAAATTCACCCTTATTCTAGTTAAACAAATTACAAAACATTAACGGTTATAAATATGAGTAGCATACAAGCATACAAAATGTGTCTTAATTAACCATTAAGTTATACTAACCATGTGAAATAAAAATCTATATGTAATAGCATTAAATACACCATGTTAGCCACTCAGATTATGCATCTAAAATAAATTATTTATGTGGTGTGTGCAGGGTTCTTGCCCATTATTTTTCATTTTTTGATGTCTCCATCTACGTCACCCTATTTGATGATGCCCTCCCTTAATCACACTCTGACGAATGGGCTCTCCTATGTTAACCTCACAACAACTAAAGTAGTTAGATCATCATAATAATGATATATAATCATCATAAAATATAACTAAAATGACAAATCAACATGATCTTAATGAAAACATATTCATACAGGTAACTCATATAAGTGTGATCATGTAACCTAAGAAATATCCTACTATCTAATAACAATATATATCTTAAAACTTAGTTAAAAATATCTAAATCTAAATTTGTCAACTATAACTATCCATGGATAATCTAGCAAGTTTGCCTCATAAGGAATTAGGATGAAGCATGATGTGTATGTGTTTGCATACATATCATAGTACAATAGACATGGTAGTGATATCCCATTTAGTGCCTTGAATAAATCTCTAATTTACATGTGAATCATGCAAAAAAATAGTCCTTTTAGAACACACAGATGGGTGAGTGCCTATAATAATCTATTGAAATCTAAAAAACTGAAATTAGTACACTTAATTTAACTAAATTTGTATATAATTCCCCTCACAAACCTAGTGCCTTTGAACTTATGATAAATATTGTATAGATTTATGATTATATATTTTATTTATAAAAAATTAAACAGAAACAACATTATTAACACTAAAAAATACAAGGGCCGCGTAGATGATTATCCCTATATTTTTTATTGAAAAATGTTAATGGTTGAGTATTTGTCTATAGGCATAATAATTGTAGTGTGGCTAGTATTATTAATAAATATTTTAAATCAAATTGCATAGAATTGAATCAATTAAATCTACTTTATAGACATGTACTTAATATGTGGTAGCTCTCTTAACTAAACTGCATGATTAAGTTGCCCAACACTAATAATGAATATTCATAACCAATAAATGAATGATAGTATCTATTTTAATCATACCATGTGGTTAAGATTCCTAGCATTGGTAATATTTAATTGTAAGTGTGCATAATATTAGTGTTTTAGTATATGTTCAAGGAAATTAATATTAATAAAATTATAAATACAATATTGACAACAGTAGTCCAGATGGTTGGTTTATAGGTTAGTGGACATCTGTAAAAAAATACTTGATTTGTTGTTCACATATATATTTTTTAATTAATGATGGATTACAAGATATGATATGAAATGCATCATTACTTATGTTTTACATTGTAAAATTGAAATAATTATGTAAAATATAGAATAAATGGAATATAAAATAGTGAATTATATGAAATAATATATATGTGCATGTCATTTGGGAATTTTTTGAATTGATAATAATATAGTTGTTGACAAAATAAATAATATAATATGTTATTTATTTATTTTATTAATATATGTTTATAAATAGATTAGATCCTAATTATTAGTTAATCATGCAAACTGTACCTCCATGTGTAAACCATATCATCATTTAATAAATATAAGGTATACAAAATAGACTTTTAATATCAATCAACTTAGTTTTTAGAATCTATAAATTGAACTATTGAAGAGTAGTGATCTTATAGGTTGAAATGCATATAAGCTTTATTTAATAACTTTGATAATATTAAATTATTTCTCACAATTTTTTGAGACACTTTTAAAGGTTTATACATAGAATTTTTTAAGATTACAATTGTCAATGAATGACATTGTAGCATTGGAATTGTAATTTTGATATAAATTCTGTAAGGAATACAAATTTTATAACTAGTCCATGAATTTAATATAAGATACACCTCTAATAATATTGCAGTTTAAATATGAGTAGATCAAGATGATATTTTAGTGATTCACTATATGAACCTAAAAAATGTCTTTCATGATATTAACCTCAAAAGGTAAAATGTGACCCTAGTAGCTCACATAAATCATGGGGATTTATTAAGTTAAGTAGATTACTTGTTCTATTGAGAGAAGTGCATGAAAATTATGTAAAGCTTTGTGAAAAATTAGACACTATATATATACATATATACATACATACATATATATACATATATACATACATACATATATATACATATATATATATATATATATACATATATATATATATATATATACATATATATATATATATATATATATACATATATATATATATATATACATATATATATATACATATATATATATATACATATATATATATATACATATATATATATATATATATATATATATATATATATATACATACATATATATATATATACATATATATATATATATATATATATATACATATATACATACATACATACATACATACATACATACATACATACATACATACATACATACATACATACATATATATATATATATATATATATATATATATATATATATATATATATATATATATATATGTTAAGATAAAATCAACTTTTTTTTATTTTTTTGGTGATTGATATTTACTGGTTGTGGCTAGTCACTAGTAGTGCAAGACCAAGGATATTGTCAAACACTTAAAACCATGGATAGAGATGGGTGAACATAATTGATATGACACAATTTTGATAATAAAATTCAAATTTAAATGTATATCATGCCTGCATAACATCACTCTTAGTGTTGTTCACTTTCTTAGAAATATCTCGATCATAACATGAATAACATTACAATCACAAAATGAATGACATGGTATTATAACTATTAGGGCATGAAAAATTCTATATGTTTTTATCTATACTTATGTATGGAAAAGGGAAGGAACCTTTCAATAAAAATTAATTATTTGATACAAACTATATCAAGTGAAAACCCAACTACATTGTAGTTTGTGCAAACATATATTGACTCTGAATCCAAAGGACAAAAACTACTGATATGTGGTAGACACATGTGACATACGTTGAAAAATTATACATTGTAATTATTTGTCTCACTAAACCAAAGGAATATATTTATAGAATATTCCTAAATTAATATGTCAATCTATATGGTAAGCTCTATAATTTTTATCATAATATATATTTTAAGATCTTTGATTGGCTGAACAAAAATTAGGTAATTGAAAAGTGATTCCATTAATATTTCCTTAGAATGGATTAATAATGTTAAATAATAGCTTGAGTATACCTTGTTTTGGAAATAGGTGGAACATCTTGAGTATACTTTGATATGTGTGTTAGTAAAACCTAAAGTCCCCTTTCTATATGAGAGAATTTTTTGTTAGGATCCTACATTCTAGCTAATATAATGAGTGGAATATGTGTCTTATTTTGAGATTAGGGATGAATTTATAAAATACATATCTCAAAATAAATGAGTTAAGCATTTCATATGTAAGATAAGGTATACAAACTGTGATGCCTAACATAGACAGATGTAATCTTGAAAGTATTTATTGTGTTATAAATAATTTTTACTATGTGAACCTATTATATAATAAGTATAATAATTTTAATTTTGTGACTTAAATGGGTCAAAATTAAGTAATTTTATATGAATAAGATATTTCCCATGTATACCTAAAATATAAACAATTTAGCATTAGTAGCATAAAATACAACAATGTAAATCACAAGTATGGGTTCTTTCCATTATTAGATGTATTATACAAATCATGAAAATATAGGCAATAATGTGATAACATTTTAATGACATAGATATTGTGAAATATGTAATATCTATAACATGTGATGAACCATGACAAAAAAAAATATCAAAATAGGAAAATAATATTTTGCGACGTTTGAGATGTAAAATTAAAAAAGCTCGTGAAGGAAGTAATGAGGGAAAACAAATATATTCACATGAAAAAAATATAAAAATTAAATGAAAAATTATTTAAAATTGGTAAATAAAATAAAATAAAATCAACAACCATAGCGAAATGGACAATATAAAAACATACCAACAACTAAAAAAATCAGAAGAAAATAAATAACTGATTATAACATTGAAAAACAATGGAGAGATAATCAAACATATAGGGAAATTGTGATAGAGACAAGGATAAAATATATAACCTTCACAAGTGCATAATATTAATTGAATTTTTGAAAGTCTTCTAATGTAGCAAAGTTATATGCCTTTGATCTAACTAGGCCAAAATAATTAGGTTTTATCTTTCCTTTATGTCATTTGTCTCTATTAGTGTTTTCATTAGTTTCATTCCAAAATTTATCATCTACATTAAATTATCTTAATATAATCTTTCTGTTGTAAGTTTTTTTAAGAAGAATCGGATAGACTTTGAAGTGTTCTATAATATTAATTCTTTTTTCATCTAAATTTTTTAATTGATGTAATCTCTTTTATTTTTATCCATCATCATCAATAGTTGATTTTAGTGATACTCTCAAAGATGTAATTTAAATCTCAAAGATAATTACTACTTCTAACCCATAAATTAATGAATTTAAGGAGTTTCATTTGTAGATTTTTTAAAAACTGATCTATTTTTCTATATGCCCATAAAGATAAATGCAACTAGTTATTCCAATCACTACCATGTTTTTTCATTTGTTTTGATAATATAGTGACAATAATTTAATTAGATGTTTTAACTTGACTATTTACTTATGGGTAGTAAGGACTAGGCAATGTATGTTTGATATTGTATTTGTTAAAATTTATTTACAATCTTATTATTGAAAGATGAGTCATTATAATAATAAACAAAGATGGTAAGTCAAATATTGAAATAGTATATGTTATTATGATATTATAAATGTTTTCACATATATTAGTTTATAATAAAGCCACTTTTACTCATTATGTAAAAAAAGATTGTGACAATAAACTTACGATCTTCTCAAGATAAAGGGTTTAGCTTACCAACTAAATCAATAAATCCACATATAAAGAAGGGCCATGGTGACTTTATAGGTATGGAGGGTTTATCTTTCCAACTAAATCAATAAATCTCCTTATAGAGAAGGGCCATGGTGACATTATAAGTTTTAACTTTTAACATTTTTCAACTTTATTTAGGATTTTACAAAGGGTATTAGCCATTATTACATTCAATATACTATTTATCTTTATTTAGGATTGTAATAAAGATATTGCATAATATTATTTATGATTGTACTCAAGATTCTACATAACTTTTATTATGAATGTTACTCAATATTTTACTAAGGATGTTATACAAGATTTTATTAAAACTTGAAGCAATCAACTCCACCTAGAATTTAATTTTTTTCAACAAAACGACGTAGTTTATTTTTAGTAGTTCATGTTTTAACAATTACTATTATATGTTTCTTACTCATGTATGTGAGGAAAAATAAGTATATTTTTTAGGTTCCTAGGTGTATTAGATTTTTCTCCATGGATCAAAGTGTGTATTGATATAATTTTTTAACTTTGAAACATAAGTTTATACATAATTCAAAGTGATAAAAATGTAGACACCTAAAAATAGTCCCAAAATATTTATTATTCATTAATTAGTATAATTTTAAGATACTTGGATATTTGTTAATTATTGGTTTAAAATAGGCATTTTTAATGTAATTTTTGACTTTAAATGATTCTGCATCTACCTCAACTTCTTAGCTCTCACTTTATCCCTCTATACTTCCCTCTCTATTTCAATCTATGTATTAAAAACATTATAATGTTTATATCCCTTGTCAAAAATATTTTATTATTACTGGGTGTTTCTATTTGTCTTCATTTAGTCAAAGTGTACTAACCTCCTTTGTCATGTTTTTTATGTTTCTTAATTTTTCAATGTTACTTTCCACACATATAGGGATGTAATTTGAATTCAAATATCTATATATATAATCATTATAGTTTATTTGCATGTAGAAAGAAAACATGTGGTATTGTTGGGACTCTCTTGAGTACTCAATTTTTTTTTTTAGAGAGATCAATTAGCAATCATTAGAGAGTTTATCATTGTCTGAAGCTAATATTCTATGTGAAGCATTTTTGGTACATGGCCTAAGGTTTTATATATTACTAGAATCATTTTTACTTTTGAAATTTATTGCCTTTCAACATATTTTATAGATTGGTTTCCATCATTTATGTTTTTAATAATTAAATGCTTTTATTAATCTCTGCTAACCCTGAATATAGGCTCAATAATCTCAACATAGTTCTCTTGAGTTTCATATATTGCTACCATTCTAAGGAAGGGCGAATAAATTAAATTTTTAAGTTACAAGTGCAACAACATGCAGATCAGATAGGACCAATAAATCAAAATTAGGAATAATTAGTCATAAATTTATTTGATTCCATGTTTTTCATCTACTAGAAACATCTAGAGATTCCCTACAGTAGTTAAAATTTTCTTAACATTCCATACATTCTAATATGATTAGCGCCAAATTTTCGTGTGGTTCTTAATTATTTTAGATGTATATTTCCATATTTAAATTCAAACAAATATGATCATATCGCAAATCATTAAACATCAAGTATTAAACCCTTATGTCAATGATTTACTACAAGATCTAAAATAAACAATTAAATATTTTTATTGTATTTATAACGATTATATCTATTTAACATACCTTTACCACCACCACCAATTTATTATTATTATTATTATTATTATTATTATTATTATTATTATTATTATTATTATTATTATTATTATTATTATTTTATTTTTTTTACATTTTTACATATTGTTTGTATTATATTTGTTTATTATGATTATATAGGAGGATAGGTTTGCTTATATAAGGATTTGTTGTTATTCTACTTGTTGAAAACAAAATTGAAGTAGTTCCGTTATAGAAAGTAAAAAATGAATGCTATGAATAAATTTATCAACTCCTCCATGTCGAACAACCCTCCACACGAACGAGATATTTATTGGATATTATACTAACGAGATTATTTCTTAGAATATATTGTTTTCTTCGTAAAAGCAGTTTTGAGCAGTCCCTTTGTTCAATGTCAGTCTGGGTGTGGGGTTTTACTCAGCTTATTTGGTTACAGAGAAGATGATTGTTGCAGTAAACGATCCACCCGCCTAAGGCTTCCAAACATAATTGTACATCATTATTATGTTTCGATATAAAAAGAGGAAGATTGCTTTTGATGAGCTTGCCGTTCAGACCCAGAAATTATGATATTCAATGTTAAGCGTACGTTTATTAACTACTAAAACAATGTTATTGTTTTTTTCGGATTGAAACCCTGCGTTCTGTTATTGTTTTTTATTATTTTTCCCCCAGTCTGTCATTCTGCTATTGTTTGTTATTTTCATTTTTACTTCTTCCGTCCATTCTAGAAAATAACACAGCTGCTCTCGGATTCGATTCGTGACATTTCCTCGGTTCAATTTGGCTGTAGAAGCCCCACCCAACCCCACACACACACACACACACACACACACACACACACACACACATAATTAATAAAATCAAAATCATCAAAACGATAGAAGAGTATGATATTAAAAAAAAAACTGTATAAGAAAATCCAAATATTCAAAACCATAGAAAACTCTGATATACCGTAACCTGCCATTGCTATTCATTTTGTGAATTACACAATAGGTATTCAACTTCTCCTTGCTTGGTATATCACAATTCAACTGGACAACTGATCGGTCGAAGAAAACCCCAGAGTCATTTGATAGTTCGCATAGAACAGGTGTCATGTAGCAAATGCCCTACATTTTTTATGTGTTATATAATTTTATTAATTATAATAATAATTTTTTATATTACTATTATAAAAACATATATAAATATTTATATGTATATTAATATTATTATAATAAAAACAAAATATATTATATATATATATATATAGATAACATTTAATAATAATTATACTTCTAAATATATAAAATAATTATCTATTTAATATATTATATTTATAATTACTATATAAATATAGATTCTAAGAGTTCAATGGCCTGTCTCCATGTCACCGCCATTGTATAGGCATGCAACTTTGTCACAATGAAAATCAGCATTCATGATGTTCTCATCTACCATTGACAATAGCAAATGACCAATCAAAGATGCAGCGTTCGACATGCTGAGTAAATCCATTATTGGAAGGAGGCTCTTCAACTGCATCAATTGAGTTTTTGAATATTTATTCTTTCATGGCTTGGAAGAAATGGTCGGTGTCTGAATCAACGTATTCTAACTTGTCTCAGAGTCGAGAGGAGTTCCTTCCACTCTTGGTCTATAACATGGTCTATTTGTGGATTCACATGCTTCATCCATCCCAACATGTGCTGGAAAGATCGATTCTCCTGCACAACAACTACCACCATTTTTATGCGACCGCCTATCTCCATCTCTCCCTAAATTATTATTGCCTTTTGTCTTTCTCATTGTTTTCTCATTATTTTTATTTTTACATTTAAAAAAATAATAATTCACTTTTATTAAACTTATTTTAATGTTAATATCAATTTAATTTAATTTTAACTATTTAAATTAAATTTTAAAAAATAATATTAAATTAATTTAACATTAATAAATTTAATTTAATGACAAATATATTTTAGTATATAATATATAGAACATATAAAATAACACACACACACACACACACACACACACATATTCAAAATATAATACGAAAATATTTTACAATACACTATTATATAATTTTAAAAAAATTACTTATAGTATAATATAATATATTAAACATATATTAATATATATAAGACATGAAAAAATAATAATAATATAATATCGAATACATTAGAATATATATTACAACATAACATCATATAATATAAAAATATATTTATTAATATAAATAATAGATTAGAATATTGTAATTATTAATATATTATTTAATATATTCCTAATATAATATTTACAAATTCAAAACGTACTTTAGATTTTGAGTTAAATTATATTATATATTGTTAAACAAAACCCCTCCCAAAAAAAATGTTAGAATAATGTTTTAATGATATGGAGAGAAGATATTGAGGTTCCCAAGATTGTATTGACAGAGTATTTGATGTAAAATCATATAATAGAAGGCACACACTCTGCACCAATTACAAAGTGGTTTATAGCTCATAGGGTGATGCCATATTTTATTTATTTTTTTCTATTTGATTATGGAAAGACTTTACATCTGATATACACTGCATGAAATGAGTTTATAGATTGAATTGATCCATTTGTTCATCTCGATGCTTAAGAAAAAGCATATTAGCTTGACCATCGAACCCAAGGGGAGGGAATGTAGTGGATTAAATTTTGATTAAAATGAGAACATATCTCACTAAATAAAAGAAAACACTTAACAAGAACAATATGATGTGAGAATTTATGTGATGTAAGAATATTTGTATTAGTACCTGCATGATTGAGTTTTAAATTGATTAGTATTATTTAAATTTTTACAATGTGGGTGATTTATTGTATATTAATAATAGAGTGATGTTTGTATGGCAAAGGATAAAAGTAGTCTATCACAATGCAATATGTAAAAGGGGAATATATTTCAAAAATGAAAACGAAACACTTACTAGATATACATGGGATGCAAAGAATCCTACACATGTACTGATTGTTCCTATTACATGAGGTAATCATCGCCAGATGCCTATTAAAAAGGTATGGGCTCTAACCATACACAAATCATAAAGAATAATACTCAATAAATCAATAATTGACATTGGAGATAGTGATCACCAAGCCTTAACACTTACTGTCATATCAAGAGTATGTTCAATCAATGACATGTATCTCTCTCCTGTATTTACCTTTGAAAGCTTTGCAAGAATGAAAGAAATTAAATATGTAAAACTTCAAAAATCAAAAGAAAAAAGATTGACAAAGTTACATCTTCCATACCCTTCATAAGAACTCAAGCTTTGTAATTATTGTTATATACCAAAAAAATGCATTTAATAGCTTCAAAACTTTTATCAATAATATATATTATAAAAACTAGTATAATAGTAAAATATATATTATATAATCTAATATTTATATAAATTATATAATAAATAAAATAATAAATTTTTAATGCATATAAAAATTATAATAAATATTATATAATATTTTTACAAAGGTAATCAAAGAAATTGATAATTGAATTACATGACTTAAAATTAAAAAGATTTACAAGGTAGTGAAAAAAATATATAAATATTTAGTTTAAAAAACACAAATTAAAGTACTTTATTACAGAGTAAACCAAATATGAACAACTTTTATCTAACCTTTAGTTTTTCTTGCACCATGGAGGTAACTACTAGTTATTATATTATGATAGAGTTTATGGTGAAGTTCAAAAAAGGGGTTCAACGTGAGTTAATTCTATGCCAAAAATAATGCTTCACATAGTAATTCTGTGGTATATCATGTGCATTTATATTTTATTGAAGATTACTCTTATTTTTATTTCTCTCTCTCATTATATATATATATATATATATATATATATATATATATATATATATATATATATATTCTTTATAAACACACCATTCTATTTGAAATATTACATATTTTTATTATAGTTAGTCATCTTAAATGGATTTAGTTTACAATTGAGCATACTAAAATTGTTTTTCAATGAAAAGAATAGGTTAAGGTCGAAATTGATGTTCTTCATCAATGAATTAATGGAGATGTGCTTACCCCATCTATGATATGCATTTTTATAAACAAGAATAGATCTCATTGGAAAATAATTTCCACCTAAAAGAGGAATCCTCTAACCTTAGGGTAAAAATGAATAAATTAGGTGTGTTATGCACTATAAATAAAAACTATGATAATGTGACACACACAAGTAGATCCACCTTAAAAAAGGGTGATATTAATATTTGGATTCTCCAAGAAGAGTCAAGGAAAAAGAAAAATAATTTGAATCAAGCTAGCCCCAACAAGAGAATAGGAGTTAAAAAAAGACTCAAGATCCTGAGAATGACTATGTAGAAGGCCACCTATAATATCTTAAAGAGGACTGGGAGGTTATTGTTTCTCTAAATGGTTTTTCTTCACTAGTAGACACATTATTAATTTTAATCATCTAAAAATATAATATGAGTGCTAAGAGTGTTACTTGAGACCACTCATTTCTAGCTTAGTCATAGACCTATCTTAGGGCCTATTTAGACACTTATCTAGATTTTGTGTAGGCCACATAGATCCCTAGACATATCAAAATTAACCCCAGACCATTCTTAAGGCACGCATGCCCTTAGTGCCTTAAGTTCTTCCACTAGACACTATCACTATAAGTGGACAATAGCGCCATAACATTATCATTCTATTTGGGAACTATTGTCATTTTCCCTATTTTGAGCTCCATCATATATCTTTTACATTATTAAAGCTCCTAGGGTCAACTTAGACCACACACACACACACACACACACACACACACATGAATTTTAAACCTTTATCCATTAGATGAAAATTAGAGGCAAATACATACAAATAATATCAGAACAAGTTATGCACAATTGAGGTTACCAATCCCTATTTTTCACTACTTATACATAATGTCATTTACATTCTTCTTAAGCTTAGAATACTCATATTTATAGTATCAAGCATCACTTAAAACATGCTAACCATCATTCATAGTAACTTCACTTACACTTATACCAAAAATTAGCTGGAGAAAACTACATTGAGATTGATTCCTCCTCAGAGTATTGGTATGTAGGCAACTCTCATCAGAATGGGGTGTTAAGGATGTCTAGCCTACCCAACTAACACCACATATTTACTACTTGTTCCACGTAAAATTCTCTAATCAAATACAGGTCTAGGGTTTTTATATAAAATCAATCACAATAGGTTATAGGCAATAAATTTGGGTTTGTCCACGTAGGAAAAGGCTTGGCAGACTTAGACATAGGTGCTCCCAAAATCTTAGAACAACTCTTGTGTATGGGACACTAGTGACATAAGTGGATACTAGTGCCATAGTGATATTGTCTAAGGGAAGAAGCTATTATCCAAGAGGGGTTTTGACACTTGAATCTTATTTATGACACCTAGAGTATCTCTTATACCAATTTTCAACCTCTATATCCTTCATGTTAGTCAGTTTCTAGATAAGTATTCATTTCTATCCTTCATTGGTATTATTAGAAATATTAGTTTAGTTCATTTTTTTCACAAGTTAGTGGTTATAATTATTACATATTTTATACCCTAATTTACTGTACTTAGACACTTTAACAAGCTAGGGCTTATACTCCATAAACATTAAAAAGTTAATTCATTTGGTAAACCCAATTTTAATTCAAACAGTGCAAAAAAAAACATAACCCTAGACTACTTTTAGGGTTTATGTTTCCATCCTTATAGAACATAGACTTAAATTTCAGATTCTTATATATTTTTAATTTAATCATGATAACAATGACAAAAGATGTTTATCACTATGTAATGCAAATTTTTCTAGTTTCATTTGCATGTTTATTTACTTTAATTTCGAATCATTTCAAATATGTTATCCAAATATATGTATATGATGTCCTATATAAATTACAATATAGTATATTGGACTTATTCCATAAATTTAATACCCTAACAACTATGTTTAAAGTTTCAATTTCATATCTTATGCACATGAAAGAATCTCCTTCTCTTCCTCATCTCCATGAGGGTGATAACTAATTTCCCTCTAACCAAGTCCATGCTTTCACTCTTCCATGAGATGAATCAACCTATACTAATGTTATGAATACCCATAGTCATCCTATACATTCCTCCACCTCCATGCTTCTTTTTCTTTTTGAGTGTTCACAGATGATTACAACACCTCCTTTCATTGTATGTGTGCTTTGCACATGTGCCCATGTCCTGATGTGTATTTTCTTGATTGTGTATGCAAACATTTAAACATGTCCTTCTATTTGGCTCTAAGTGAACTTAATTTATATTTACATATGTCAACCTTTTAACATCTCCTTGTATGTATTTATTTATTATATTTAGTGACATGTGCTCATTCCCATACATTGTGATCCCTTGGCCTACTTTGTGTGCCTCATGTGTGTTGTATGTATGTTGTCATGTATGTGTCATGGCCATCATAGTTGTCTCTTACTTTTTACACACTCAATATTTAGATGCCATGAGGGACCTCATGCATCTCTCTTCCCTCCTAGGTTTCGTGATGGACATCATGCCCCATCCCCCTAGGTAATTACTCAATTTATTACTCAAATTTATTGTACATACATATGCTTACATCATTATATCTATATTGATTACCTTTTGAATTCTTGATTTAACATACATAATATTGTACAAACTCATTATTTGATTATCTTACATTTTTATGTCATGTATATACATTATATTGGTTTATTACATAGATATCATATATACTCAGGTTAGCACATATCATGCAGCATTTTTTATTTTGAGGATAGTTCTTGCATGGGGTCAACAAATCCCCTCAAAATAGGGGGAATTAAAAAAGTTTTTTCATAGAGATCAAGCCATATGAGTGCACTTATATTATAGTTTCTAGCACATAGTCAAAATATAGAGCTCAGTTTCAAAAAAATGCAGTGGAAAATAGTCAGATAGAGATTAGACTCAATTGGTAGAAAAATAACACAACAAGACACTAGCACTAGAAGTGGACACTAGAACCAAAATGATATTATAAAATATATGAAATTATTTTATAATATCCCAATAATCATAAAATTTAATTATTTTCCAAAAAGGCATAGCAGTTACATTATGGGTTTGCACAAATTCAGTTATAGATTACTTGTGTTTGCTCAATTTTGCACAAAATCAGACCAGTTTGTTGAGATTGGTAGAATCATGAATGGAATGAAAAATCCCATTTTAGTTTTATATACTTAAAAATATAATATTAAAACTTAGTCCATAATCCATATGCTTAGATATCATATTTGGGTGCATGTGCAAAACACATTGTATTAATATGCTCACTTATGCACTAGTTTATCAAATGGAATGGTAAACTCGCTGTCATTTTCTAGATTCTTAATCTAGACACAATTTTCACCATTTTATAATATATTTTATACCTTAATATATTTATAGTGGTTTACATTATTATGTAGTCCTTGAGCTACATACTTGAGTGCCTGAGTAGGCCCCTCAGACAATTTTCATTCTAAAGTTATTGAGTGGCCATAGAGACATTATATATAGTATCATTTATAATCATACAATTTAATTTACATTTCACATTTTAGTTATATATTCATATACTACACACAAGTAGGCAATGATGGAGTTATAGTCTACTATTGTTCTTGAGCCATATACATAAGAGGGTTGGATTAGTTATCCATCCAATCTAAGATATTCATAGGTCATGATCCAAAAAGTAGGGGTGGAAAATTATGGAGTCAAGGAAAACTTGATTTATTGAGCCACCCAAACATGGGTATTGAGTAACCCATAATCTCAATCCAAGTTACTCATAGATTGATCACTATCTACATGCACACACACATGATGTCACCATGTTTATGCATTGGTTCATGTACCTAATGAGGTGTAATCTTTAATTTCATCTCTCTTATCTCCTTACTTAGTTTTGTCTTTTATTTTGATATCTATTAATTAAGGAATAATTTATGCATGTTTAATTTGTAGGACACACAATAGAGCATGCTTCACATACTCAAATCCAAATTCATAGACTTGGCCTCATAGGTAAGTCTAGGTATACTTATTTTTCCTTTATCGTAGTAAAAAAAAATATTGTATTTATAGAATAAATGGGGGGATGTAATCATCTAAAAATGACACTTGACTGTTAAAAGTGTTGCTTGAGACTACCCATTTGTAACTTATCCCTAGACATATCGTAGGGCCTACTCAGACACTTATTCACCTTTCATTTAGGCAACACAGATCCCAAGACATCCCAAAATTATCCTCAGACCCTTCCTAAGGCACCCACACCCCTATTGCCTCATGTTATGCCACTTAACACTAGTGCCATAATTGGATAATGGTGCCATAGTACTATTGTCCTATTTGGGTGTTATTGTCATTTTCCCTATTTTGATCTCTAATGAATATATTTTTAATTCTTAAAGCACCATGGATTGACCTAGACCTATTTCAAACCACACATAAGCACCATCTTAGTATATATACATGACTTTTATCCCTTTATCCCCTAGATGGAAATTAAATGCAAATACACACAAACAAGATCTAAAAAAGTTGTGTAAAATCAAGGTTTTCAATCCATATTATGTCTGAATTTTCCATATAGTCATCTATAACCTTCCTAACCTATATTTTTAGTCTCAATCATCCATCAAAAAATCAAATTGGCATTCATACTAGATTCACTTGCACTAGCACTAGCACTTAGGTACGGATAATTATATCAGGGTTGATCCCTCGTCAGAGTGCTGGTATGTAGGCAACTCTCATCATAATGGGGTGTTAAGGATGTATAGCCTACCCAAATAACACCACATGTTTACTACTTGTGGAAATAAAAAGTCCCTAATAATATGGAGGACTAGGATTTTACTACAAATCAGTCATAGATAGTTAATCAAGGGTTTGTCTGCATAGAAATAGGCTTGGCAGACTCAAACATAGGTGGTCACAAAAACTCATAATAGTTCCTACATAGAGAAAACTAGTGTCATAAGTGGACACTATAACCACAACATTACTTTCCAGGGTAGGGTGATATTGTCTAGGAGGAGTTTTGACAATTGGATACTATTTTTGATGCTTAGACTAGCTCATATACTAGTTTTTAGCCTTCAAATCCTTCATTTCAATCCGTTTATAACTAAGTATTCATTTATCTCCTTAATTGTTATTATTAAAAATATAAGTTTAGCTTAGTTTTTTCACAAGTAAATGGTTGTATTTATTGCATATTCTATACCCCATTTTACTATACTCAAACCCTTTAACAACCTAGGGCTTACACTCCATAAACCCTAAAAAGTTAATTCATTAATATAATGATGTCTTGGTCGTTATGCCATAGGTTTTCTTGATTTCTTTTCTAAACATTACGTTTTGTTTATGGTTTCTTGCATGCTATGTCTTTGACATATCCTTGTTTCTTTATTGTAAAAAGTTTTGGGGCCTTTCAGAAATCCATTTTTGACTTTTAATTGAAAAAATTAACTATGTATCATTTTTTATTTTTATACTATTGGTAATGTTCTCAATCAAACAATAATATATTTGGTGAACATTTAGAAGTGTTTACATGCTCTTTTTTAAGGAATACACCATGTGTATGATGTCTCACATAAATTATTTTGAAGTACTAAGTTCCTCTTAGACATTTGAGATTCATAATGCTAAAATATTATCATATATACCTCATTCTAGTTAATAAACTTTATCCAATTATTCTTAACTAAATTAATAATTATGCACAAAATATTCAACCAAATAACATTACAAAAAACTAAAAATAGCCATGAAACCCATTATATCCATAATAATCCTCTAAAATTAGTTTAGATAATATAGTTCACATCAGTGACACTTTACTATTATAATGCAATCATTTGTGAAAGATCATACTTACCATACATTTTATATTAAATTTATTATCATAACTTAAAAATAATAATCCTTTATAGTTAACTTCCTTATTAGTGGAGTGAAAACATATGTTTATAACATGGAGAAATTACACGAGGGTTGACATAGCTCAACACATGACTCATGTGCTTTCCAAGTGAATAATGACAAAAATAAATCTATAGACCTATCCTTCCCTATTCATGAACTTTAGTATTCTAAAATTTGGTACATACTTGTACACATCTAAATCTATCCTTATCTCATCTTGGTCATAAGTTCTTCCTTTCATTTATTTCCTTGTAGTATTTGCTTTGGTGTTATCTAATAGAATTTTATTAAGTGATTATCTTATATGATTTGTACTTCAAAAATACTAAAAAACTTTATGTGAACATTCATCTGATGCATACAACCCTTTTTCCCATATAAAAATCAACTAAAACCACTTTGGGTTATTTTTTCACAAAATTATTTACTAGATGAACATTTTTCACTCTTGTCATGATGCATTCTAATTTGTTTAATATGATATTTGATTATTTATTTACCTCACTAGCTTGTCCATGCCTTTCTAAACCTTCTTAGGTCTCAATTTTTACCTTCAATTGATGAACCCATTATAAATATTGGTAATTCATTCTATGATATGCCTAGATTTATCACCCAACGACTTTATTCCCCCCACCTTTAATGTTTCTTTTTTTATTAGGAGTTTAATTTATTACGTTAAATTATTTTTTAAGATGACCAATGCAAAAATATTATTTTTAACCTCAATATGGCCATATTTTCATCCTCCAACTTTTTGAAGATTAATAATGTGGGGTTAAGGAGTTCACTCAATGTGACCATGGATATATTATCACTTATTTAACTCATTATGGATAAACTTGATTTCTTATTATGATTAATTCATCATAGCTTTTAAATTATTTTATACAATAAACTGTGAACAAATATTATTTTTTGCCTTGGCCACCATGTTTGTGTCCTCCATAAACTTGTGGTCATCCTTCAACTTATTGAAGATCAATGCCATTAGATTAAGGAGTTTACTTAACTATGTGAAATGCTTTGACACCAATAGGTGTTTCCCTATGATGTTATCATTTTCTTTACACTCCCTAGTCCACCAACTCTTATCACTCATGATTGGTACTTATGTGATCCTTTTATTTATCCTTTGGTTATTTTCTCCACTTTTTAATTTTTCTATACCATTTAATGATCCATTAGATGACCTCCCGTACCTCTGTATTGTACTTATCTTCATATAATTAATCATGAACTTATATGAATTTCCTAAAAAAATTGATACCAATCATATTACTTTTGCATCATTAGGATATAACATCCCTTTCTTTATTGGCCTAATTCCTATTTAAATATTTTAGTTTTAGTGCAAACATATAATGCTCCATAATATTTTTCACTTCCACATAATGTAATGAAATTACTTATATAGGTAAATCCAATTAATTATAATATATTCAAATATAATTAAAAAGAATAGAAAAAGAGATCATAATAATTAAGATAAAATAAAACAAATCCACACAAAATGTTAACAACATAGAAAAAATACTATAAATATAATATTTTTCACTTTGAGGGGGAACCCTCTGAAATCATGCAATAAGAATAAAATTGGTAATATTATGATCAAGAATTAATCACTACCTCATATATATACACTACTTAGGCTATGTCTACTATGTAACAAAACCCTATTAACAAACTGATAACATATATAATTATGCCATGATAAGGTGAAAGTTTTGTTACCCATAGATAAATCACATATACCCCCATACACACTATAGGTTAATGGTGTACCATGACCCTATGATTAAAAATTATATTTTATTAAATTTTGAATAACTTTGGATGAATGTATAAGAATGCTTTATCCTTTCATGTTGCATCATCATTGGTTGGATTCTCACTTGATTAAATATACCTTAATCTCCCTTGTTAGCATCCTCTTAGTGTGTGTTTAAAGTATCTCCTTAGGTTCCATAATGAATTTAATCTCCTCATCTAACATTGGTAACTTAATCAAGTCAAATACTTTAGGTTAAGTTACCTTCTTAAAGAAAGAGACATGAAATATGAAATGTATGGATTTAGAGTAAGGTAAATCCATATTATATGTGAAACAACCAATTTTATGTAGGATATGATAAGGGTTGTAATAATTAGGAAAAAGTTTGTTATCATTTGACTATTGATTCAATGAATTTTATTGTATGATTTTAAGTGAAAAAAGATCTGAACTCCCAATTTAAAATACCTTTTGCTACAGTGTTGATTCACTTGTGGCTTCATTATATTTTATGCCATTTTAAAATTCTCTCTTGAACTAGCTATTACCTCTTACCAGTGTTGAATGTGTTCTTCAATAGATCAAACCTTTGGTTAGACCCTCAAGGATGAAGTGATGGATGGGGTTTTGTACATATATAGTGCCATAAATGGACACATTTTAGATGAGGTATGTAAGGAAGTGTTATACCATAATTCTTCTTGTGATGTGAATGAATCTATCTCTCCTCCTTATTTGATGCAAAATAATGAAGATAACCATCTAGGCATTTTCTGGCCACCTCTACTTTACCATGAGAATGAGGATGATATGATGAGATATAATCCAAATGATAAACCAAAAATTTGAATAAATTATTTTAAAAATTAATGA
Source organism: Torreya grandis (assembly GCA_037957365.1). Taxonomy (NCBI): domain Eukaryota; kingdom Viridiplantae; phylum Streptophyta; class Pinopsida; order Cupressales; family Taxaceae; genus Torreya; species Torreya grandis. Next base: position 1,531,680 of record JARHVA010003577.1, read on the forward strand.
TAAATATATGATAATTATCACATACTATGATCTTATTTGTACTATAGAGCTTTTGAACTATATCCAAAAAATAATTGCTAAAAATGAATGTGATAAGGTAAAAATGGGAGCATATTAGGTAAACCTATCCATGATTACCATGATGACATTTTACCATATGACCTAGGAAACCTAAGGTCATAATTGTCTCACCTTTATCTTGCTGAAACACCATGTATTCAACATTTTTTTTTGGATATACCCATTGATTCCTTACCAAATAAATATTTCTTAATTATATGATATTTTAAAATAATATAGAATTCCACTAACTAGATATGATTAATGATACATAATAGTATTGTGCTTGAGGGTAGAATTATTATACACACAAAACCAATCATAATACAATATGACCTTACCTTTCAATTTTTTTTCGAGGAACTATAATCTTGTTTAAGATTTTAAATAATAAGCTTTGTATCAATGTCATTTTCCCATTTGGATATTTCCTCATTCACCCAATCTTCTTTCCATGTGGACCTTGTGCATAACAATGCCTTTGAGGACTCATCCCTTCTAGATAGTGCATTTTATGTAGATAAGTTGTCCTCTTACTAGTGAATAAATTAGTTAGTACCTAATACTAGATTTAAATGTGTTCTTTATTATACTAACTAGTACCTCTTACGTAGATAAGGTGTCCATTATTTGACTACATGGAGAATACCCATCATCTCTATTGTGACCAACATGTCCCATTTAAAAAAAATCAAATAGGATCCCATTTTTCCTAAAAATTCTTGTTTAGTTGCTATAGATACATGAAATGCCCCTAAAATTATTTCATATTAAATCCTAGGTACCTTTATTTGCTTTGTTTTTTATGAATTTCACCTTGAAATCAGCATATTAATTCACTTTTGTGTCTTTATTTTTTATTTATTCAACTAACTAAGATAATCATTTCTTTCCAAGTTTCCTAATTTTTCATTTTATAGGTTGGAATATCATTAGCAAGTTTTTGTAATTCACCAAAGTTCCATAAACTATCGATGATTATTCAGACCATAAATTTTTAGGTATCCCAATTCAATAAGATTATGCCATGTGTCATATATTTGTTATATCTATAAGATAACTCAATGTTAAAAATATCATAGCCTAATGATTAGTCTATTACATGAGATTATGCCAAGTGTCACTACCTTAGTTTATCATATGCATAATGTGGATTAAAAAGGTCGATGAACTCCCATGACCAACTGATCAAATGAGATCATGCCATATGTCTCAATCTCACTATGTCATGCCTCCCAAACTAGAGTCATAAATCATAAAATATGGTGATCATATGAGAAAGTGAGATTGATCCATGTGTTTTAATATCATTTGATCATATGCCTTGAGATAGAGTGATAAGGTTATAAAATAATTGAATATATGACCAAGTGATATCATGCCATATGTCAACATTTCACTACATAAAATCTAATCAACAAAATAATGAGGTATATGTTAAGTGATTCAATGGAAAAATGCTATATGTTAACTTCTATACAGTTAGATGCCATGTTTCATTATATAATTATACCACATGGCTTTTATATTAAGTTGGTTGCCATATGTGATGACACATGTCATCACCTTGTCACTCCATATATTGACATGAACCAAACACATGATGATAGATCAAAATTAAGTGACCAAGTGGAAATATGACACTTATCTTGTAGATATACATTCAACCATGAATTAATAAGAGTAAAGGACAACAAATAGATGATATAATGATAATTGTAAAATGGGCAAGTATATTGAAAGTTAAAATAAATGATTAAGTAGTTAAAAAAATGAAAAAGCACTACATTTCATGTAAACTCATGAAAGTTGATGTCATAAAATAAAATTCAAATTTGACAGATGGTTGACAATGACTGTTAGCCTATAATTAATTCTTGTGCATGGAGGATTTAGGCAATGAATTTTAAAGATAGGTAAATAGACCATATGATATGTTCCAAGGTAAAATAAAATTACATTTTCAAATTTAGAAACTATAGTCTGTTATTAGAGTTTCATATTGACATAAATTCCTAGATTTAAAAATTAGTACAAAGGTCAAATTACTCACCAATAGAGGAAAAATAACAAGAAACTACCCATTTAGTGATATAATTTGGGACCAAACCTGAGTTTAAAGACACATAACTCTATAATATGGATTCACATGGAGTGTTCAAACATTATTCAATAATGTACATAGAGGTAGAGGATGTTCAACCTTATAAGGGTGAAGATGACTTGTCCATCGATAAAAAACAATACATAGATGACTTGTTAGAAATATGAGATTTTGAACTCCACAAAGTAGTGGAAAAACCAAATGTATTCCCTTGAGATAACCTAATGTTCAATTTATTTATAGGAGACACTTAAATAAGATAAATATTCCATAAAAATAATATCTTGTAGCCTATAGCATAGGTATTTTCCCTGATATTTGAAAAATTATATTGAATACAATAACTATACATCCCATACAATCAAATAATATTTAATGATTGGTTAAAATAAAATAATATTATAATTATCAGATTAGGATGGGGCCCAGAATCCTAATAACTTTGTCCTGAATAAGAAAGTCCCCATTATCCAATTCAGACATGGTGTCATAATTTCCATGGCCCTATTAAATAAATTACATGAAGCTTCATCTATCTCTCATGTAGATGAGGTTTGGATCTTATCATTGTCCATAATTATTAAATGAAAGGGAATTTCCCCATTGGGGGAAATCATAAAATTTAATTTAAAATCCCAGAGGGGTCATATGTATGACCAAGTGGATTTCAACTTCTATACATTTTCCTATTTGGTTGATACTATTTGTGGAACTATCATCTTGGCTAATATTCTTCATTTGGATCCAAAGAGGAAAAAATGGTTTTATGATGACCCCAAACATATTCATATACATAAATATAGGGACCTTATACAAAAAATAGAAAACACCATTTACCTAATGGTCTATAGAATAATAAATGGGCAACCAATACCTAGGTTGTCTGATAAGATAAAGATATCACTCGAGGCATTGGGTGACTATTGGTTCTATCTAGACCATATTTTCATCATAATTGAGGGTACATTCATATCCCAATTATTTTATGAATGTAGGTAGTTGATAAATTATCTAAGTAAAAAATAGCTTATCAAATATATAATAGTGTGGATAACAATATGAGGAAGGATAAATTGGTCAAATACAATAAGATACCCATCAACATTGAAAGGTATCAATTCTAAAAATGGGATCAGATGGCCAACACATCAAAACAT